>WBMZ01001548.1:880-72986 GCA_013400975.1 Atrichornis clamosus
AAATTTCCTCCCCCCGCGTCTCCTTTCCGGAGGCATTTGCGAGGCTGTGGGCAGCTTGATGGTGCTCGGTGCCTGCCAAGTGTTCGCCTCGCGCCCTGCGTAATTGAGGGGCTGGCGTGCCGGCTCACCTTCTCCAGCTGAAATATTAAACAGCAGGAGAAGCTGGGATCGGTAAACAAACCCGGGATGATTGCCGCTTCTCCGTGGGGAGAGCTGGGGTGGCTCTGCCGGTGGGGTCCTTGGGAGAATCGGTGCTGCTCCAAAGTGCAGCATCCCAGCACGGCTAAACCCGAATTTCCTGCCAGATTCGCAGCCTGCTCTGAAATTCTGGAAGCTTTCGACTAAAAAGAATAAAGCTGAGCTGTTCCTTATGAGCTGAATTGCTGTTGTTTGCCCAGCTGAGGACAGTAAGTCTGTGACCCCAAGGTGTGGATAATGGAGGTGATAATACTTGCATTTGAAGTAACTGGCAAATATAAAAAAAATTAGGGATCTCATCCTCTTCCTCCTGAGAATAAATGTCCTTTTGTGGCTGTAACTGCTGTGTTTTGGGGTTTTTCCTCCTGCAGAGGCCTTTTAATTAAGGCTTCACAGGAGGAAAGCTGTTGTATTGGGACATTGGAGGGTGGGGATGGATTTCTGGAACTTAAAATTTGTCAAAAAAAAATGCTCCCAAGGCAACTGGAATTACAGAGAGCGGGGCACTCTGGCCGATCAAGGCAGGAGCAGGGGGTCCCACTGGGGCCAGAGATGTAGTTTGTGTGTTGGTTGGGCTGTGGCTGTGCAGGGCAGTGTTCCCAAAACATTGTCCAGGGCTCCCCGAGCTTTTCCCAGAGCCCCCCTTTGTTCAGAGAGGTGGATGCCATTAGCCAAGATGCGTGCGTTGATGCTGGACCACTTTGGAAGTGATATTTTTGGAGCCCTCTGGCAATATAAAAGCCTTTTAGCTCCCCCAGCCATGACTGTGCTCTCCTGAGGGAGTCTGCTGGAATTTGAGGCAGATTTAGGCTCCTCTTGGTGGGTGCCAGTGACAGGGCAGCATCCCCACGCTCTGGGGTGATGGAGCATCCTCAATGCTAATAAGTCCAGAAAAGAAAAATCCTCCCTCCTTGAGCTTGAGCCTGCCTGTAGCATCCAGGTGAGTCCCTCTGGACTGGGCTTTGGCTCCAATCCCAGTTGGAAGTGTCAGGAGGAGCGAGGCCACTTTGCGGCACTCGGGGAAGAAGGGCCAACAAAGCTCCTGCCAGAGCCTGATCCACCCGGGGAGCTCTGGGCTGGCTTGGGAGAAGCCTCCAGACTGTGCTTTCCCAGCCAGGGACACAACCCAGCTCACCTTGGAATGGAAATATTTGTTTTACGCTGTCTTGCTCTGAAGCCCGTGATCCCTGCCAGGCCTCGTGCCGGGCTGTGGGCTCGGCAGGGATGGGATCAGAGCTGGCTGTGCTGTCACACCAGCACTGGGGTGACAGGGATTGGGGACAAACATCATGGAACAACCTGGGAAAGAGTGCTGGGACTCGGCTCCTGCTTTGCTCTGTGTTTAAAAATACTCAAGCCTGACAAAATGGGGTTAGAAGGAGGATTCAGCCATGGCTTTGAATTTTTCCAGGTTTTCTGAGCCAGCAGCTTTTCAGGTGGGGAAATAGGGTGGGATGTGCTGGGCCGAAGGGAACTGCTCCGAGGGAGCTCCAGGGATGCTGAGGAGCAGGGGGGCTGCACTTTAGTGGCCTTTTCCTCACGCTTTTCCAACCTGTCTTTGAGTTTACTTGAATGTAATGAAAGAAATAAAACCCAGGCATTCAGCTGGAGGAAATTAAAGGGAATTGTGAGTTCCCTGCCATACCTAATGGCCAGAGCGAGCCTGGTATCTTGCTGCAATTAGGCTTCAAATCGAGCTGAGCCTGTGTTTGGCACCCAAAGAGCAGCTTCCCAGCCCATTTATTCCTCATCCAGGGAAGTGGCAGCAGATCCAGTAGCCCTCAGCACCCACTGGGATGGGCACACCTACAGGAGGGTGTGTGGGGTTTTTTATTTTATTAAATCAAGCCTGTAGAGCAATTGAGAAATAGGTGAAGCGTGCTTGAAAGAGGGTGAGGCTGTTGGTTTTCTCTACCTGACTTTATTTGCGAAGTGACAGGAATTTTGACAGGCTTTGTGTCTTTTTTAGCAAATCAAGTGTCATGCCAGGTTTGCCTGTGGATGAGATCATTTGCAAAATATGTTTCCCAGCTTGCTTCAGGCATAATTCATTGTGTCAACTGCAATTGCTCATTTGCTAGGAACTGTGATTCATTAGCGGTTTATTTTTTGTTGGGGCTTTTTTTTTTTTTAAGTTCAACTTGTTTTTAAGCAAATGTTTGGAGGCAGAACAGGAATTTAAAAAAAAAAAAAATTAAATCTTAGCATTCTTTGTAGCCACAAATTCTGCTGTTAAGGGAAAACTTGCTAAAATGCCGTGTTCCCGGGGAGGGAGAGGCAATCCCAGGCGAGCTCCCCGGGCAGGATTGCACTCGGGTTTGTCATGTGCTTACTCCTAAATGGGGACGGAGGTAATAAAAATCGGACTGCTGGGACAGAGCCTGCCACGGAGGGGATGGAAGGAGCGTGTGGAGCTTCCTCCTCCTTTTCCCTGGCGGGAAGTTCAGCCTGGTGCAGGTTCCCCACTCCTCCAGCACAGCCTGCCCTGTGGAAGGACTGACAGACAGCAGGGATGGGGGATGCTGGTGCTGGCAGCCTGTGCCCGAGGCGTTGGGACAGTGGTGACGAGAGCAATTATTTGGTACGGTGACCAAGACCCCCGAAAGCTCGCGGCTCAATGGGACAAAATGAAGATAAATAGGCCTTGGCACAGGTTTTGTGCTGTGTGTGTTCCCGGGGCTGCTCGCAGCCCTCGCAGTTTGGCCTCGGGCTTTTTAGAGGTCCTCATGTCAGACTTTTTACAGAATTTTGCGTGTCAAGTACATTTTTTTGTGTTGCATTTCCTATGAAGACAAATATTTCAGTGCATTTTTTTTCCCCTAGGTGGGTGGATGGGGGGAGCAGGAATCGCAGCCACAAACTACCCTGCAGTAACAAACCAGCCTGTGTGGGCTGAATAAATTGATACACTTTTCACCAAAAGATTGATTTTAGGTTTTTTTATAAAACTCTTAAGTGATTATGAAATGCACATTTAAACACAAGTAACTTGACAGGTTTGGGGTTTTTTTTTTTTCCCTGTGCAACAATTCTCTATAAAGCACTCTTAAAACGTTTTAGGGTTTGGGTGTTGGTTTGTTTTGGTTTTTTTTTTCCTTGAGTATTTGCTCATTCTCTCTGTTTTTCGAGCGGTGCAAGATTTCTATAAGCCAAAAAAAATTGGGAAAGGGGGAGAGAGAGCACAGGAGCGTGGGGAGTCTGCTGACTTCTGGCGCGCCGGCGCCGTGCCCAGGCCCTGCCAGTTTGCTGCGGAGCCCAGTGCCAGGAGCCAAGGGCAGCGGAGCGTGAGGAGAGGGAGGTGACTCCATCAGAGTGACCATATATAGTCACTGGGATGAGATTAAACACTTCACCTCCCGGTGTCATCCCCACGGCCGTAAAGCCGCTATCAGGATCTATTAATCACTCGTTAAAACAGCAGAAGAAAATTCCTCTTCTCCTCGCAGCATCGCGGCGGCGGCGGCGGTCAGGGCCCCTCTGGACGTATCGATCTGGGGAGAGGAGCCAGATGTTTCTCATCCCTGGGTGTCTGGGGGGGAGCTGGGTTTCAGCAGCACGGTGAAGAGCGGCCTGTGCAAAGAATTCCATGTCAAATGGGGCCCGGGCTGTGCTTCCTCGGCGGCGGAGAAGTGGTGGGAAAGGGTCCTGCGCTCGGGTGCCAGCGCTGGCTCCGCTCCACACGCGCGTTCCTGTCGTGGTATCCACTGGGAAGCATATGGCAGCCTCGGATATATATATATTTTGTGTGGGGGGACATGTTTTACATGCCAGTTCTCCCTGTCATAGGACAAACATTTACGCTCCGATTATATGAAGCATTAGGAAAACAGGGATTAGGTCTGGAGAGAACATCAATCCTCGCAGGGATGCTGCAGGAGACGCTGGGCAGTGATGACATGGCAAAGGAGTGATAATGTTTCCAAAGTGCTCTGAGCTTCCCAGAGCTCTGATGGGATTACACTACACAGAGGTGTAACATGGAACATAAATAAAGGGCTGGTGCTTCAAGGTGTGCCATGCAGAAAGTGGTGGCCAGGTGCCCAAAAGAGATGGGGAGTGAGGATTTGTGCATTTGAAGGTGAATGAAAGGACTTGATTTCCAAGGGAAGAGGCAGATGAGGCTTGCTGGGAGACTTCCAGTGGGATGCACGTGCCCTGTGGGACTACAGACCCCTCCTGGCAGAGGCACTGCTCTTGGGTGCAAAGCTCATGGCTGAGATCCTGTGGGATTGAAATTCCCACAAGCAGGGGCAACCCCTCTCCATGGATGTGCCTTCACTGGAAACCTGCCCCAGCACTGCACGGGCTGCAGTGATCTTAAAGGACTAAGTCTGAGTAGGATAATGTGCTTTTTGGATCTTAAAGGACTAAATCTGAGTAGGATAATGTGCTTTTTGGTTGTTGTGTTGTGGTTGGAATCGCATTCTCATTGCAAACACAGGGATTATGGTTTGCTAATGGGCATATGGAGGCTTTGTATCCCTCTGACTGGATCTTCTCCCTTCTAAGTAGTTCTGATGGACTGGGAAGGAAAACTCTGGGGTTTTTGCATCACCCCTGTAGCTGCAGCCCGGCCTCACAGGCAGGTGAGAGTGGCTGTACCTCTCACTCATTTCCACAAACAAAACTTGTTTGAAACTTCATCTGTCTGCTCCGCAATTACCTGCTCCTTCTGTGCCTCCGTTTATCCATGCTAACATCATCAATACATGCCCATGCTTAATGAAACATTATTGCTTAGGTTTAATTGTCTTCTAATTAAGTAAAATAAAATTTTGCACGGCGGTTGCAGCAGCGTCGTTCCTGTCTGTGACTTCTGCTGTGGTTGTGGTACCTGAGCCCAGGGAGTGGTGACAGCCACAGTGGTGCCATTCCATGGAGAGGGGGATGAACAACTCCTCTGCATCACCCTGGTTAAATTGGATTAATTGCCAGCACCCTTTTTATTTTTTAAAAAAATCCATGCATTTGGTAAAGCTGCTGGTGTTGTTGCTGCAGCACAACCCTGCTGAAAGACACGTACCTGGGGTTGTGCTGAACACCTGGGGAAAGGTGCCCCTGTTCAAAGTCAGGGCATGCAAGTGTAGGGCTGAATTTTTGACTCTTGCCTGAGCACAGTTCCTACTCTTAATGCATCATTAACATGGTTTTCTGCATTTCATTCAGTTCCCATTACAGCACTCAGTTCCGTCTGTTAATTTTGGTATGTTGATATTTTTGTTGTCAGCAGTTTTTTTCTTTTTTGAAGCATATAAAAACCATTAGTGTGAAAGAAGATTAAAAAGATACATTACAATTAAAATGTTAATGAAATCGGCATCATACAACTTTTGAAACCATTTAGGCATTAATCTTTCTTGGTCTCATGTCCATTAACTCGGGCGATTCTTATTCCACACTGACCCCTGCTGAGAGAGTCGTGCTATAATTGGATTTTAAGAACTGGGGGGAAGAAAAGGAGGGAGGGAGAAAAACCTTGAAAAAAGTGGAAGTTGGGAAGGCTGTATTCGCTTTCTGCGTGGTGTCCATGGAAATGAACCTGACAAAAACCAGCCCTGTTGCTCCATCTCTCCTGCGCTTCCCTCAGCGGGCAGGTCTTGCCTGGGAACCTGGGAATGCTGGTGTTGGAGGCTGGGGCAGAGCCCTGGGAAGGGCCAGGCTGGGCTCCTCCTGGGCTGTCACCGTGACCTTGGGCAGGACACGAGCACCAGGCTCCGCTTGGGTTGATCCCAGTGTAACGTGAGCAGGGACGGGGCGAAGCCTTTTTAAGGCCCTTGGAGGAAGGGAATGGGAGAACAGCAAGTAATCGTTTGTCGTGATTGCTTCAGCTTTCCCCTGTTCCTCCAAAATAGTATTTCTGCATTTTATCTGTTTGGGTTGTTTTTTTTTTAAATAGCTCTTTTTCAGCTTACACAATATTTGAATTGGGACCAGCCCCCTCTCCCCAGGCACAAGAGGAGGATTGACTAATTCACAGGCTGCGTGGTGAATCCAACATCAGGACTTCTTGACTCATCACACAGCTCCCAGGATCTGTGCCATGGCTCCGTCAGGGCCATGGGCTGTGCTCAGCCACTCCAGCCTTGCCAAGGCTCCAGCCCATCCAGAACACTCTGTGCTGGTCAGTCCGAGCCTTAGGCTCACTTCTGGACACCTTCTCCAGAGCTTTGCTTGTGCTCTCCAAGAACGTTAAACCTCCCGTGGGATGCTGGATAAACTGGGAAGGGCAGGTCCTTTAGGGAAGAGCACAACCGTCCTTCCTAGCACGGGCAGGAGGTTTGGAGTCGTTGGGAGGGCGGGTGTGCTGCTGTCCAGGCAGTGATGCACCTCGGGACTGGGTGAGCTGGAACTCAAAGGATGAGCACATCTCGCTGAGGGAGGAGTGGAGTACCAGCCCAGCTTGTGTTTATGCTGCAAGCATGAATTTTTATTTTTATTTTTCTTTTAAAGAAAAAAGCTAAATAGAACTGTGGAAGCTGCAGAGCTGTCGTCTCCCGGCCGCTCCGCTCTCCCCGCTCGCTCCGTGTGTTACCAGGCAGGCAGGAGAGGGAGGGATGGTGGTGGGCTGAGCAGGGAGCCCACTGGAGCTGAAACATCTGCAGGGCTTGGGAGAACACGCTGGCAGATTCCCGGGGCTGGGTGCCTGCCGTGGGAAGTGAGCCGTGAAGCACAGAGCGTGCTGCTGGCACCGCATCACAGGGACGCGGCTCTCGGACAGCCGGGGCCGTGGAAGTGCTTCCTTGGAGCTCTGGAGTGGCTCTGCACACACAGCAGAGCCTGGGGTTTAATTGTTTTATTCCCCTTTTATGTGGGTAAAAAAAATAATTTATGGTGGTGTTGTTCTGTGCCGAGGCATCGCATGAATTTATAACCTGAGAGAATTTGGGATGAGGATCCAAAATCGTCAAATAATGGCAGGAATGGGGGCGGCCTTGCCAGAGTGTGACCCTTCCATGTCCCAGCTCAGCAAGTTGGACGAACTGGAGGTGTGTTCTGGTGCAGGGATACACCAGGGGAGTGGTTTGTGCCTTTGGGTGAAACCAGCAGCAGTTAATGCCAGTCAAGTTAAACTGCCTTAGGGGAAGGGAAAGGAAGACACCCCCAGAGCAGCAATATCCTGACGTGTTTGACCTGTCTCTGCCCTCCCATCCTACAGTCCCACGAGGATCCTGCACAGGGAGGGAATTCCTGGGAGCAGGAGGTCTGGCAGGCTCCCGAGGGTTACCTGCAAGTCTGATCCAGGAGTCTTCAGGGATGCAGCCAGGTGATGGCCACAGGGATGGAGGTGGGAGCTGGAATGTGTGTCACACACTCCTTTTCCTGTGTGAGCTCCCTGTGCTCTCCCACCTCTTGGCACGGCAGACGTGCAGGCCGGGAACAAAGAAATTATGGTCTGGAATTCCTGGCTTATTTTGTTGGTGCGCACTGTCAGTTGTAGGCCAAGGAAGAGGGAGCAAGGAAAAGCAAGGCTCAGCATTCCCAGTGTGTGTTTGTGGCCCAGCTCACGGGTGGGATTTCTAGCAAGGTGAATTTCTGTGCTGCAGACTGAGCGAGAAGCACACCAGAATCAATATCTCAGTAGTCCGATAAAATCTGTGGGAATTTCATTTCTACTCACTTCAAGCGAGCTAATAACTGGCCTTTCAGATGACTGCTGGGTGTTTGGTACCTTTGTGCAACTGTAAAATGCAGATTGAGCCCGGCGTTCCTGTAGTGCTTTGGTTTGGCAAAGTGAGGCTGCACCCAGGCTGGTTTGCCCTGGGGTCAGGCAGTGAGGGCTGCACACTCCGTGTCACCAGCTCGGGGGGTTGGCTCTGGGTGGTTTTCAGATCCACTGGTGGATTCTCCTTCCAGATTGCAGCACTGATTTAGTGTCCATCCCTCTCCCTGGGCTTCCACAGGCTGTCCAACAGCTTCCACTGGAGACCCTTCCCAGGCTTGGCAAGGTCCTGTGCATTCCCTTGGGAGTCAGAGGGTGTTTCAGGAGAGCAGCTGGAGATACCTGAGCCATGTGGTATCTTCATGAATAGTTTTGCAATCAAGGTTAGGAAGTTTCCTCATTTACCTTCACTTTAAGATCCCAAACTGGCTGTTGCCTTGTTTGTGAGTGCCTTAGGAGAGGTGTATCCTGCAGTAAGTGCTGACTGATCTGGATTTGGCAGGAGAAACGATGCAGAAGGGAGGACTTAACTTTTTGCAGCAGGACAGGAGGGCAGCACAGCTTGGAGGGGGTGGAGAAACCAAGTGAACCTGAAGCCTGTGTCTGTCTGGTTCAGGCTGTCACTCCAGCAGAGCTTGGCAGAACATTGGGCTTAATTTTCTTGCTTGACCCCCATCAAAACGCAGAGAACCACTCCAGTGGTATTTGTGTCCACTGGTGATGTCCACAGTGCAAAGTGTTGGTTTGCAAGTGATTTTAAAGATCAGAAATATCCCAGTGGCCTTTACTCCTCTTTTGTAAGGTTTTATAAAATCATGATTTGTTGGATCTTTTTCCACCTGGAAAAAGAAATGCAGCCCTCGCCCCTCCCAGCTGGTGTTTCCCCCCAGAATTCCTGAACCACTTTTAGATGCAGTTCAGTTGCAATATCTTTATAAAGCATCACAAGTTGTGCCGGGTGCCAGCACCACACGGGCCGTGCTCCTGCGGCCTCCCCTGGCTGTGCCTCATGGATTTGTGCTGTTGGGGTGGCTCGCGTGTCCCACAGGCAGTCACTGTGCTGGCTGTGCACTCCTCACCCTCCAGCCTGCTCCTGACCTCTCCTGGGTGCCTCAGGAATGTTGTGTAAAGCCCAACGTGCAGCCCTGGCAGTGGGAATGTTTGGCTGAGGCGGTTCCCGAGGCGGTTCCCACACCCTCGTGCTCGCCCAGGCCGCGCGTGCCGGTGGCCGCGGCGTTTGCCGGGACCTGGGAGAAGTTTTCCCTCTTGGTGACGGCTGTCAGGCACGCAGGAGGCGGCTTGGGAGCTCAGGAATTGTGTTTGGTGGCACCATCCACCAGTATGGATGGATATGTCAGTTTGGGGAAGGAAGGGAGAGATTTGCTGGCAGTTCTTGAAAAAAATCCCAGCTTCCCAATGGTTGCAAACCTGTTTGAGGAGGCCTGGGATGAGGTGTAGCAAGGAGCTGCTTGGAACTTGTTAAAAGGTATGAAAAGGAGACAATGGGATGGGGTGAGGGATTGTTGGGGATTAACCTGGGCTGGTTCCGGGTGGGGTGTGCTGGGAGCTGTCAGTTCACTGCCACAGTGCCTGGCCAGGACGGGAACAGAGGCACAACTGGTGTGTGAAGACCCTGCACGAACATCTGAGTGTGTGCACAGGGAATGACTGTGCCAGCCACCGCCGAGGGAGGAGTGTCTGCAGAAATGCTCCCCGGAACACTTGGTGCTCTGAGAACTTTTCCTGTTGTTCTGCCTGTCCCTGGATGTGGTTGGACAAACCCTGCAAGTTACCAAAGCTTGTTGAGGAGTGGAGCAATCCCGTGTGTCCGGGGTGGTTTGGTGTCCAGGCAGTGGCTGCCTGAGCGAGCTCAGACTGGCATCCCAGAGGTTCAACTGTGCAGATCTGGTATTTGAATTTTAGTCTTCATTTTGTAGGTGGGACAAGAACCACCCACCTCGAAGGCTGAATGATGCCCTGTTGTGTGTGTCACAGGCGTGGGCAGCACTGGCTGCACTGGATGTGCTTTACTCTGTGGTCCTGAGGATGCCACGGGCAGAGGATGGGGACAGGGCCTTCCTGGGGCACGCACTGGTGGTGTCAGTGCCCTTGGGAGCACAACCTATGCCGTGGATCCTGCTCCATGCTTTCCTCCAAATCTGAGACCATTACATCATTTGTATGGTGGGAATAGATTGGTCTGAAAGAGCCTTCCTTTGCTTCTTGTACGACTCCTGATTTTATCGCCTCGTGTGAGGGCTGTCCCGGGAACCTCTCTCTGTTCCGTGCAGTTCAGGGAAGGTTAGCTCAGGTTTAAACCACGTGGTTGTGGTTGTTAAGGCTTAGTGACATATTAAGTATTTAATATCCAAGTGCATTAGCTTCCCACCCACATCCCCCATTGGAGATGGGTTGAGGGAAATTGCCGGCGCCCACATCTAATAGGATGCTGCCCGGCAGAGTTGTATAAATGGCTTCCTCATGGCCCTCTGCTTTTATGTTTAGTTCCTGACCTAATTAGCCGTGAGCGATGGCGTTAGCGGAGATCTTGTGACTGCATCAAACACCTCATCCCTCCCGGAGATTTCGGGAAGAGATTTCGGGAAGATCTCTGGCTGCCAGAAGGGACACCTTGCACGGTGGGGATGTGGCAGCGGCGTCACTGCCTGAATTCCCAGTGCTCCACGCGTGGCTCTGCAGCCAGCTGGGCCAAAGCAGCAACCACCCAGCTAAACCAGTGTCCCCAGTACCTGCTGGCAGGTGGGGCATGCCCTGGTGCTGCCACCTCTGTGCAGTGTCAGTGTGAGATGGGAGAACCCATCTTAATTGCCACCGTCCACCTGATTGTGTTACAGCTTAATTTCTGGGTCCTTGCTTAACTCGTGCACTACATCAGAGGCTCTTGTGAAATGTAATGTGCCGGAGCAGCAGCACAGGAAAAAACTCTGCCTTCTGTGAAGCCAGACTGTTGCAGCGTAATTTGTTTTGTAAGATTCTGAAAGGCAGTGTTGCAATCTGTAACAGTAGAATAGTGGGAAGATGGTCAGGTGGTTCTTGGGACTTCAACAGACAGATTTCATGTCTGTGTGTTTTTGCAACACCTTTCTATAAAGGGAAACATAATTTAAAATATGATTACTTAGTGTTGTAACAGTCTTCTCAAACGTTTTTGCATTATGCAGAGATCATTATCAGAGGCTGATATTAACTTGCAAAGAATATTATGCAAATCATTCTCCTGTTCTTCTAAAAAGAAATTTCCTTCATAATGCAAAGCGTGACAAAAAAAATTGTGCAGAGGCTTTTGGCAAAATTACATTCAGAAGATGTAACAGTTTTTCTGCTTACTAGCACAATCCGTTTCTGCCTTTTGACTGGATTTGCTCAACTCAAGCTGATAAAGGCTGAATTTTAAAACCAGGGCTGGGGTTGGGGGGAGTGTGTTGTTCCTCGTGGGTTCAGGGATGGACAGGGAGGGTTTTTGTGCTTAGGTCATTGTTTCAAATCTGTCTTGAGAGTGATTACAGGCTCTGGTAGTTCTCAGCTATTCCTTGCTCTCTGAATTAGGTGGTGGTGTCTCCTTGGGGTGGGGATGCACAGCGTCACCCTCAGCAGGAGCAGCAGTTTGGGGGAACTGCACTGAGATGGATTTCACAGGGACAGACTCCCCAGGTGTCCAGTGTCTCCTGTTTCAGCCTCTGGATCACTGGGACCAGTAAGACCCCCCTGAATGAGGGCACTGCCAGAGTGGAGGGGGGTTGGACCACAGAGACGAGCTGTGGGATGGGTGCTGCTGCCCGAAGCCATCCAGCCTTCACAGAGTCACAGGATCCCTGAGGCTGGAAGAGCCCTCCCAGCCCATGGAGTCCCAGCTGTGCCCCGTCCCCACCCTGTCCCCAGCCCAGAGCTCTGAGTGCCACGTCCAGGCCTTCCTTGGGCACCTCCAGGGATGGGCACTGCGAACCTCCCTGGGCAGCCCCTTCCAGTGCCTGGCCGCCCTTTCCATGGAGAAATTCCTCCTGATACCAAATCTGACCCTCCCCGGCACAGTTTGAGGCTGTGTCCTCTTGTCCTGTCCCTTATTCCTTGGGAGCAGAGGTGACCCCGCTCTGCCTGCACCCTCCTCTCAGGTGGTCGTAGAGAGCAATAGGATCTTCCATGACCCTCCTTTTTCCCAGCCTTGACATCTTCCTTGTGTTTTTCCAAGCATCAGCATGTTCCTGGAGGTAATCCTGGCCTGGCTGAAGTCATTGAGGATTTTACCACTGACTTCGTCCCTCCTCCATATATTTTTGGTGTGTGTTACAAACTGGTTGTATCAGTTCAGAGCTGCCCCTTTCTCACCAGACTCTACTGAAATCGAGCAGATTGTTTTATAGGTATTGGCTGCTCTTCTTGTTATAGATTGATTGACAAAAATAGACCCTAATAAATACTGTAAATGACTGAAATACTTGCAGGTTGGGTATCACAGTCAGATGTGGCAAGGCTCATTTGCTGTAGAACCCCGTTTTTCAGGCACTTAACACCGTTTTGACAAAACAAAGCATTTGTCCTGAATTTTTTTAGGCATTTCTCAATACAAATGTGATTGAGGAAAGTCAGTAATATTCAGACATGTAGATTGAATTAGAGCAGCGTAAAATGGCAGGGAGAGTTTTCACTAACATGGGAAATTTTCAGGCTCTTTTTTTTTTGTGTGTGTCTGGTTAGATAACTCAATATTTAAAAATCAAACCAAATTAGATAAATAAGCTGGAAGTCATAGTTAGCATTCGTCAAGCAACTTAGGCTGGATGTTCCTGCACTGCCTGACTCCACCTCTAGCTGCAGGGTTTCCCTGTTATGAACGGGTGAATACTAATCCTTGTTTATTCTCTGCTGCAGAGAAATGGATTTATCTGGAGTTTTCTGCCTTGAGAAGGAGCCCTTGGTGCGGGCAGGGTTGGACGGCCCGGGGCGGGTGTGATGTGCCGGGGTGAATTCCACCCTTCACACCTTCCACCAACACCAAACACTTCATTTTGGTGGCACAGAGAACCTTTAACACCCCAAAAGTGGCCCCGGGGTGTGGCTGTGATGTGAGAATTAGAGCAGTGAGGGGTTCCGTGAGTTGGCTCTGCCCTGTGCTTCTCCTGGGGTCACGCTCACTCCCATGGGAGCTGCTGGTTGAGCCTGGAGATCCATGCTGGAACCCACTGGATGAATTACTGGAAAAGGCTGACTTTTTATTTTTTTAAAGATTGCATGGAAGGGTGAATAAAAGTAGGGTGGTGTTTTATTCTGAACACTGGCAAAAGGAGTCTTTTTCTCTTCTGGGTTTCTTTGTTTCTGGAATGTTTTGGAGTGAGGACTTGTAGCAGAGCAGTGTTAAGCACATTCCTGCAAGTCTCTTTCTGGTGTCCTCTGGAAAGGGGTGATGCTGCCAAAATCAAATCAAATATTTAGCTCTAAACTTTCGGGGGTTTTTTGCTTCAAAGGATGCTTCTTTTTGACTGTATTTCTTTATGGTATTTTGTAGAAGAGCAGTTGCAGTGCTGATCATTGAGCTCCTTCCAGAGAAGCTGTGGCTGCCCCATCCCTGGAAGTGTTCAAGGCCAGGTTGGACAGGGCTTGGATCAGCCTGGGATAGTGGAAGGTGTTCCTGCCCGTGGCAAGGGGTTGGACTGGATGATCTTTAAGGTCCCTTCCAACCCAAACTGTTCTGTGATTCCCTTCTTTTTCCCCATTTTCCCAATTAACCTCATTTCAGACTGTGAGTATCAGCAGTGGCTTTTATCCTCTGCTGCCCTTCTCCAGGCTTTACACCCCTACCTGCCTCACTCCAGCCCTGTTCTTACCATCAGGCATTAATAAAACCAAAGCAGAGGCCAGAGCGATCATGTCTGCGTCTGCTGGAGGGAAATTCTTCCCAACAGAGTGAAAATTACAAGTGGTTATGGAAATTAAGGGGCAGAGAAGAAGCAGCATTCCAACCTGGTTTAATTTGTGAGTGTATGTCTTGGAAAGAAGTTATCCCAATGAATGGCACAGGTTGTTCCAGTGTGAGTGATGAACTTGCCCTTCTGTGAGTGTGATGCTGCCTCACGATGTGGGAGCAGATATTATAACCTTGAAGAATCTTGTAGGACATAAAAGTTTTAATTAAAAATCCTGCTTGGTTGGGGGTATTTTGGTTTAGTATGAATGTCTTCATTTCGTTTGAAAAAAGAATTAAATGAAACCCTTAGTATTTCTTTTTTTTTTTTTTTTTATATTTCTGCATATTTATTCTTGAAGTTGAAGCATTAGAAAATAATTGAGTAAAACAAAATCCACAAGGCTTCAAATTACCTCTAGCTTAATGTTTTATTTAAGAGGTTTGCTAACTGACATTCTTTATAATGAATTAGGTCACGCGGCTCCGAAGAGTGTTGTCGGTTTTCTTTTTTACATTTAAATTTGAGGCTGCTTCCCTTGAAACTTGGGCTCTGCTGCCAGAGATCCGTGCACGGTTGTGACTCCCCGGCTCAGGGAATCTCACTCTAATTATTCTCAATCACACCAGTGCAAATGAATATATCCATGTTTGGAGGATCGAAGCGGTGTTGTCATGGCAATCTCCGTAAGGTCATGAGAAACTCATGGATATTGTTCACTGCCTCTCCTGGGAGGCTTCTCCTACCTTTGCAAGGCTATGGATTTTGGGGGGGTTGGGGTAACAACTTTTGAAGCACAATTGTGTAGTGGTTTGGTGGAAAGGATTCGCTGCTTCCTGCTGGGGGTTCAGGTGAAGGTGGTGAGGGGCTCGTGGCTCGCTGCTCATCCTCCCCTGGGCACCAGGTCCCAGGTCAGGATGAGGGCCAGGCTTGCTTGGGAAGGTGGGATCCTTCTGAATCTCAGGGGGAGCAGAAGGGTCCTTAGGTGGAGCTGGTTAATGGGGCTCAGTGTGCTGGGATGAGCTTTGGCTTGGGTTTTCTTGGGAAAGCTTTGTTTATATGCAACTTAAAACGCCCCCCAAAAACAAACAAAAACCAAAAAAAAAAAAACCCCAAAACAGCAACAAAATACCCAACCAAACAAAACCAGCTGTGATTTCTTTAAGGCCACGTTGGATGGAGCCACCTGGCCTAGTGGAAAGTGTCCCAGCCCGCAGCAGGAGGCTGGAATGAGATGAACTTCAAGGTGCCCTCCAACCCAAAGCACGGTGTGATTCTGTGAGTCCAAGACTGTTCATTGCAGAGGTGGTGGCAGCTGGGGCTGTGGCAACAGGAGGCCCTCCCAGCTGTCCCTGTGCATGGCTGGGACTGTCACCCTGAGTCTGTCCCTCCCCTCAGTGCCTGGAGCGGAGCTGGGAATGCTGGTGGTGCCTCCGGAGGGTGCTGGGTGCTGCAGTCACTGCAAAGGAATTTGGGCAGGGACCCAGCAGCACTGCTGGGCTGGAGCTCGTGGATGGTGTTGGTTGTGAGCAGCAAACCCTGGGAGAAGCGGGGAAGGCAGCAGTGGGGATGTTTGCCCAGCCCTCCCCTAAAAGTGATGATGGCAAAGCCACAGGATGGTTTTATTTGGGTTCTGCAAGGTAAGAAGTTGGTGGCAAAGTGTGTCTACGTGGGTTTATAGCTGCAAATTGGATTCGTTGTGGACTTTTCTGGCTGTGAAATCTTAAATAAGAATGAAAGCTAAATTAAAGAAAAAAAAAAGAGGTGTAACAATGATCCAGAAAGTTACTTTGTTTTGTTTAGTAACATGTATGGAAGCATTTTGCATGTTTGGATGCAGCAGCAGCACTGGTGACTTTACAAGCCTCTGGTGTGGTAGGACAAAGGAATTCAGTAAAACTGGAATTCACTAAAATTGGAATTCACTAAAATTGGCATTTTGGAAGTCTTGGTTGTGGTGATCCATGTAGTTGTGGGTTTATGGTTTTGTATTTCTATATTCTTTTTGGTTTTAAGGAAAAACCAAAAATAAATGGATAGAGAGCCATCAAAGCATTTTAACTTACAACTAAATGCATGTTAAATCTGTAATTCTTTCACTAACCCATAATATATAGACATATATGTATATATATACATACCCAAAGATCTACTTACATAACCCCCCATCTCTTTGAGCTTTTAGGCAGCTCTGCCACATCCCTGTGTGAGTTTTTTACGTGCAGGTGGCTTAGTTTGAAAAATCTGACATTATTTAATGATTGATATCAATATTCTACAAAAGTACTGAAAACTAAAAGCAAATCTTACACTTTACTGGCTGCAGAGGAGCTGTGGCTGTGCCTGCAGGGTGTGTTACATTATTTGTGTTATCTGCACTTAATTGCTTCTGGGTGCCGAGTCCTTTGAGGTGTTGAGCCTCACTGATCTTGTCCTCTCACACCCAACGCCTTCTCACGCAGCAGGGCAAGAAAACAGGTTTTCACGGGTTTTTCACCTGGCAGGTGTGCCTGCTTTGCCCATCCCTGCGAGGCCTGGCGTGCAGAGCCCCTGCCCTGCCCGGGTGTGCCCTGGCATGGGGAGGGCCCTGGCAGGGGACGCCCCGGGCTGCCACCTCTGCCCTGCCACTGGTCTGCCCACCACGGGTAAGTCCGGACCTGACTTTCTCTAGGACTTGACGCACGTGTTGAATGAAAGGGTTTTAAATTGGGATTTGAGGTAGGCAGAGTCAAAGTGTGGGGATGAGTTGGTTTTAAAAACCCCGACGAAACACGGAGCAAGCCGAATTTATAATTAAAGACCTATTTGCATCTAAAAATCATTTCAGTTGACCTTCTGGCTTTCTCGTTGACTGTGGTATATTCATTAACACTTCTAGGTCTCCAGGACTTGCCAAAAGCCCTCTGAACAGCCTATTCTGACCTCTTCTGGCTTGCACACCTGACACCTGGAGGAGCAGCCAGTGAGCTGCTGTCCCGTGTGAGGGGCAAAATGTGTCTGATGAGGTTAGAAAAAGTACAGGGGAGCCTTTAATGCTGGGAAAGCAGTTAACTGCAGCTTCTGCAGTATTTACCGTGGCTTCAAAACCCTCTGATTATCCCTCACGTTGGCTTTTGTGATCGTTTGGTTGACGAACGTGTCCCTTTCAGCTTTGGTGACAATAAAATGTGAGTAAGCAGAAAACTCAAATTTCTGAACGATGGCTCGTGGCAATTTCCTAATTTCCTGAGTGAGCACAGGCTTCTTGGCGTTTCATTCCTGTGCCAGAAAGACTATTTGCTCATACAAAGTTCTTCATTGTAATAGGAAAAAATCAATTTGATTACTTTCATGTCAGCATGCATGTCTAATGGCTTAGAAGTTATTGCAGCCATAAAATATACAGTATCATTTCTCTCTCACTCTGAAATTTGACAGGATTAATATAGTCAGCATGAAATCTTAGTCATAAAGTCGACCATAAGTGATGGTAAAATTAGCTGCTGAAATCGTCTGCTTATGGAAAGCATCTTCTGTTTTTCCTTCAGGGAAAAAATATCAAGGGGCTGGCGTGCGGATGGGAACAGAGCATTTGCTCTGATGGAAAGATGTCCTTTTTATCTCACAGCCCCCTAACCAGGGGGATCTGTGACGGCCCCGAGTGTGGTGTCGCTGCCGGCCGCTGGGGCTGGGCTTCGTGTCCAGCACAGCCACGATGGGGGAGCATCCCTGTAAATCACTCCCTGTGTGAGGCACAGTGAAGTTCACTGCAGGGGCTGAGAAGTGCCTTCGCCTTCAGAGGCTGGGGTTTGGGTTAGAAACCAGGGGTTGTGGTGTTGGCGCTGTGTGTTCTCCAGCGGGGAGCGTGGAGTGTGGTGCTCTGATTTATCTCATGCAGAGCAAGCCTGGTCGTGGTTGAAAAGCTGCTTCTGTCCATGGATCAGTGCTCCAGTGAGGTTGGAGGGAGGTGAGGTGGCCTTCACCCATGGCTTTAGCAGGTGCTGTTCCTCCTGGAGCAGCTGCTGCCACCTTCTTGGTCACCTGCTGTCCTTCTCTCGCAGTTCCTCTGGGAAGTGGCTGACCGCCTGCACTGGGGGCAGAAACACTCCCTAGGAAGCTCCCTTGCTCTGAGCTGAGATTGAGAAACCTCTGCTGGAAGCTGTTTCCTTCTGAGTGACTGCACTGGGAGGCAGTGGATGGCCGGAAGAGCCGCTCCTTCCTGCTCACCCACCTCCAAACCTGCCCTTGGAAGTGCAGAGGAGGTGCTGGGCTAGGCAGACGTGTGATCCTTCACCAGCCCAGCCTTTGAACTCCTTGTTAATGGCTCGTTTCATGATGTCTCAGTTCAGCCGTGTTGGGTAAGGTGCCCATAGCTGCTTTTTCTGCTTATGAAGCTGCTTCTAGAAAGAATTAAGGAGCTTGGTATCTTCATTACCAAGGAGCTGATACCTTTAATATCAACTTTAAAATTAGACCAAGGGAAAGCATCATCTTGCTTATGAACATTAATTACCCATTCCATAAGGTCCCAGAGCAGGGTTTTGTTGCCAGCTCTTGGCTTTGCAGGGGAAATTCCTCCTGCCCCTTGAGCAAAGACACAAGAGTTTTACACCTCCAGGGGGGCTCAGGGGTCCCTCCTGTTGTATCCGGATGTTCCAACCTGGTCTGGAAGCTGTGTCCTGCTGGTTTCACATGTTCTGCCTGCCTTGGCAGCCCGATGTGCAAAGTTAATATCTGGTCATTGGTTTTGGCTGCATCTCCAAGGCAACTTCATTCATAGGCAGCTCCCGGTTCATACCGATCCGGACATGCCTGGGTGAGTAACTCCAGCTCCTGTTACATCCCAGAAGAGCTGTTAACTCCTTCAGCCCAGGTGGGGAGTGCAGCAGGGAATGGGCACACGGAGCAGGTGGGTGCCAGAAACACCCAGCACGTCTGACCTGCCCTGTTCCCCGTCCATCCTTCCTGCTTTGGTTTCCTTCCCAGTGCCTTGTTCAGCCTGGAGAGCAAAGAGCTCGCTGCTGTTTAAGAGCCTTCTCAGTGCAGAAAGGTCTCAGACTGAGTTTGTTTCTCCTGGAATTGTTATGCTTCATTATCCTTTGGTTTGGGCAGAACGTTGCCTTTGGGATGTACAGTTACTGCAGAATTTCATTTGGGAAAAAGGAACTTGGCTGCACGCTGGCAACACGCTCTGAAACGCAGGAAAGATTTAATTCTGCATTTCATGCAAACCAAGGGAGGATTTTCCTCCAAGGGGCAGGAGCCACACGTTCCCAGGTGTGTTCTGGGTCCGTGAGCTCTGTGAGATGGAGGTGTCACAGGTTAAACCTGGAGATGTCCTGGTCCCTCACTGCTGTGCCCTATTTCTGTATGAGTTCTTCTGATACAGATTTACAGCCCCCAGAGACTGCTTCGATTCTCACCAAAAGATGTAGGAAGGAGGAAAATGAGCCAAACTCTGGGCTTTTTGCTGTTTGTTTCTCTCACAGCAGTGCTGAGAGGTGCTGTTTCAGTAGATGATGATTTGTCCTTAAAATCCACTCCACTCTCTGGGATGGATCCAGAAGCACTGGGCCCCAGGAAAGCATCTGAGTTCAGGAAGGAATGGGGCTGGGATAGGGGCAGAACAGGTCGAGCTCAAACTAGCACCAAACAAAGTTTAGTTTGAACTTGCTGAGCACTGCAGAATCATGGAATGGTTTGGGTTGGAAGAGACCTTAAAGCCCATCTTGTTCCAACCCCGTTCCATGGGCAGGGAACCTTCCACTAGCCCAGCTTGCTGGGATGTGATTCTGCTCTTCCCTTGTGCATTTGAGTACTGATGTGGTCCAGGTACCCGCCCTGGATGTCATGGTGCCCTTTGGAGGTCCTGGAGGGGATTTGGCAGGTAGGAAAAACACGCTGGGTTTTCCTGGTCACATCCCTGCCCTCCGTGCAGCCTAAGTGGGGCATCACAGCAGGAATCAAGGGTCAAGATCGCCCTGGGGGTGGCTGAGATGGACAAACCTGAAACCCTGTTAATTTTTTAATGCATTTTGGGAGATCTGTTACCCTGAAACATCAGGCAGAGAATTAAGCACACGGGGAATAGGAACCTGCCGTGCCTTGGGATTGTGCCTTGGGATCATGCCTTGGGATCGTGCCTGTGCCGTGGGACAGGGCTGTGGTGGTACCTGTGGAAGAGTCAATTAGAGAGACATGGGACAGATTATCCCAAGGACCTCTGGTTGGAGAGTGATTCCCTGAAACCTGCTGTCTGGCCAACTTGCCTGCTCCAGATGCTGCTTTCCCTTCCTAGAGAGGAAAACCTACTGTTGGACTCTTACAGAGCTGCTATAACTCTTAAATTTTAATAATAGATTACCATTAGTATCAGCCTTATATAATGCACAGCTCATTATTGCTTACTCAGAATAATTTTGCAGCCTCCTTATAGAACCTTGGAACTTTATTTGCTGAGTATAAAATATGCAGAAATGCATGAATAGTTTTAAGACTTGGTACCCTAAACTAATACAGTGTGCTGCTTTTTTTTCCCCTGCACCATGATTGAAGTCAAATTAACATATTTACCTTCAGTGCTCCCAGGAGTAGCATTAAAAAATTCAAGAGGTGATTCAGAATAGTCTCCGATTTACTGTGTTTAAAGCTGGATTTCATTTCTCAGTAAAACCATGCAAACACTTGACTCCCTTTCAGCTTTCCAGCCTCTTTCCTCCCCGTGCAGGCCCTTGGACTTATCAACAGATGGGAGCACTATTATTACCACTGCGTTCCCAAAAGGAAGCTTTTTATTTTATTTTATTGGTTTTTCAGGATGGTGGAGAAAGCAGGGGCAGAGAACAGGGGAGGAAATGAGTTATAACAAATGGCACAGGAGTGTGGCTGCTGTTTTAATCAGGAATAAGGAGAAGGATGGAGTGTGATTTCTGTCTTGCTGCGAGCACTGGTTCTCTGGGTGATGTCGGGTGTGTTATCGTGCTCTGCCTCAGTTTATCTCTCTCTGGTAACTCTTTCCTAGGGCAAATCATGGAGCTTAATTTTGGCTCTATGTTCCCATCTTCCCAGGAAGAAAAGCTGTGTAAACGCCGGGGTAGGAAATGGAAACTGTGGTGTCTTTATTCTTCCCAGTGATACCTGTGCTGTCCTGTTGTGGTTTATTCCTGCAGCTATAGGCTGCAGCTCCTATAGCTCCAAGGATTTCAGACCCCACAACAGTTGAGTTCAGGGATGCAAATCCTGCTCCAAAGCCCCCCTACTGCTCCACCATCTCCTCTGTCTCTGAGGCATGTAAATGCTGCAGCGAAACCTTCGACCTTATCACTTCTCCTGACCCAGGTAATAAATATTCCAGGGAGAGGGTCTGTGTGAGGAGCCTGGGCCCAGTCAGTCCCCTCTGAGTGGGACAAATCTGCCTGCAAATTCTCTTTACCACGAACTCGAGACTCTGCAGCGGGTTTTTTCCATGCCTGCTGCTAGATTAGGAAGTTATTTCAGCAGATGTTGTTTCCTAAGAAAATGGGTTAATGCTTGGTGGTTAGAACGGTGTGGCAAAAAAGCTTATTTGTGTGAGGTTTTGGCTAATTGCCTCGCAAGAGTTACAGAGCGTTGCAGCAAATTTCCTGGATTTCGCAATCGCCATGGTTCTGGTTTAACTGGCCAGAAAGATTTGCAAAAATACACAAATAAATGGAAGAAGAGAGGCAAATCACTCGCTGTCTTGCTGCAAAAAGCTGAAGGGCTTTGTGTCTGGGGTGAGGAGTCTCCAGGGCTGAGCAAGTGGTTGAGGCTTGGGACTGAGGGGATCTCGGGGTTTTATGGAATTCCAGAACAGTTTGGGTTGGAAGGGACCTTAAAGCTCATCTTGTCCCGCTCTCTGCCATGTGCAGCAACACCTTCGACTATCCCAGGCTGCTCCAAGCCTCATCCAGCTTGGCCTTGGACACTTCCAGGGATGGGACAGGACTGCTCCCCACCGCTGCCTCGGCTCGTGGGACTGGTCCCACCAGCACTGATGGAGCTGGGAGCTGCTCTGAGCTGGGAGCACAGGGAGGAGTTTCCATCTGCATGCAGGGAAGGCAGGGATTCAGTAAAATGGGCCAGGGAAATGCAAATCAAGTGTTGCTATTTCTAAGAGTATCACCATGAAAAGCCTTTTACTGTGTCAAAAAGCAATGAACTGATGGGGTTGGAGGGGAACCTGGGGCTCTGTCCTGGGCTCCTCTGCACTGCCCAGCTTTGGGATGCTCCAGGGAAGGATGGCCATCCTTCAGCCACTCCTGCCATCCTGTGCCAGGGACAAAACCTCTGTCTGGGCCAGAATTCCCAGAGCCACGTGCCGGCACAGCCCCGGGTCGGGGGCTCAGGCGTCGGCCAGACCCACAGCCCCCAGTGCTGCTTAAATCCCTAATTAGATTCTGTCTGAGCAGCAGCATAAACCAGGAACAAATGGACTTGGCTTCATAAACTTAGCACTTCAGTATTTTCCCAGGCAGGGAAAAAAAAAAAACATTTGCTTTCCATGCAAAACATATAAATCTTGGAAAAGTTCCCAAAGTTGTGTGTTTAACTGTTCATATCTGTGTGTTTGTAGGAGAGAAGTGGTTATTCCCCTGCAGGATGGTTTTCCTTTCTGAAAGGCAGCTGGAATGTTCGTGAGGAAGACATTTTAAGTGAGCAGTAGGGATGAAGGAGAGTAAAGGGTCAGGTGGGATGTTGACTGTTTTGCCATCCTAAAGGAAGCACCTTCCCCTCATTCCCTCCCTGCCAGGACTAACCACAAATGCTGCTTTTTGCTTGTTGTGTTTTGGGGCTGTTTCTGCCTGTCTGATGAGTTTTAGTGAAACATGGATCTGGTTGTTGGTTTGTTTTAAATCCTACCACAGTACAAGAGCTGTTACTGGAGTTTATTTAAAGTCTTTGTATAGTTAAAATTGTGAATGCTGTATAAAACACAGCTCTTCCCTGCTTCCCAATGCCCCGCTGCAGTTGGATGCTCCTTTGTTTCCTGCATTCTCTCTCCCTCATGTCACCCCGCGAGAGACCCCACTGTAACTATTTAAATACAGAGATGGATTTATTTGTGTATAAAATCAGTGTTTCTCAGAAAACCCCCGAGGAGATGCTGTGGAGACCCATCACTGGGGCTGGTGTGAGGCACAACTCACTTTGGCTGCACCCTGTCCCCATCCTGGGAGTGCAGGTGGCACTGGTTGTGGCACTGGGATGCGGTTGGGAATGGGGACTGGAGATGGAGAAGCAGGTCTGTGCTGACTGGAGAGGGCAGGTTTTGGCATGAGGGCAGGTGAGATGAGTTTGGTGGGCTGCTAATTTGATGGACTGTTAAAATAGGATTGTCAGGCTTTCTGGGAGCTGGAATTCGGTGGGGTTGGAGTGCACTGAGCAGGAATTTGCTCAGGATGGTGACGTGCTGGAGGTGTTCCAGCACACTGACCCTTTGTGAGCACTGTGAACGCACAGTTGGAAAGAATCTGGGAGATAAACCCACCCGAGTCTCCTCTGCAGAGGCAAAAAACCCAATAACCATCCCACAGCTTCTCCCCACAGCACTCTGTGCCTTGCTGTCATTGCAGTCCCCGTTGCAGAGCTGGAGATGTTTAATTTATTTGTGTTCTCCTAACACCTTTCTGTTTCATAACAGGAATCACTCCCGGGTTTGGCCGGGAGGCAGCGGAGCTGCCGCGCTCCCTGTAATCCAGGAGTGAATCAAAGCAACTTTTTACAAAACAAGATTCTCTCTCACTGTTGCAAAAGAGCTTTGGGGAAATCTGGTTTTTGTGGTTAAGGATCTTACTCTGATGCACAAGGAAAATTATGTGTAGCTTTTATTTGGCCCAAAGGATTCTTACAACATTATCCGTATTTCCTTTAATTTGTGGGATTTCTAGTAAATGGGCTTAAAAATAGGTCCGGGCAGGATGCCAGGGTACATACGAAGAGCAGAGAAGCTTTGCAGGCTGTGAGCAGCTCGCTTTCACTTCTCCCTGGGCGCGGGCTGGGGGCACAGAGCGGTTGCTCACCTTTTGGGGTTAAATTTAATGACGTCTCTGGAATTCTTTGGAAGTCGATATTGCAGAGAAGAGCTTTTTAACTCTTTCTTAGAACTGAGGCGATATTGTGGTTGAGCTGGACACGAGTCTGGAAAGGGGCAGGACGAGCTGCAGCACCAGGGGAGGACAAGGACGGGAGGGTGCAGGGGGAACCCTCACACAAGTCCCTGGCCCTCCTCACTGATGAGATTTAGGGACCCTGGAAAACTGGAGTACAAGTAGGAGCAGAACATGGTGGTGATAAACACAGGAGTTTTTTTCCTTCTTTCCACTTTTCCCTCTCAGAAGTCTCTTCAAGCCTTTTGTTAAACGGGAGAAATCTCGGGAGGGAGAGGCGATGGCTCGGAGCCGGGCGGCTGCCGGGTGCCTGGCTCCCTTTGGTGGCTTTTAGCTGACTTTCTTCACAATTTGTCTCGGTTTAAGTGACTTAAAAATGCATTTTTCCCTGGGGACAGCCACCCACCAAAGCCTTTCATTAAGACGTGGTGGGTTTATGCAGCTGGAGTCCCAGCAGGAAAGGGAAGGTAAGTGGGAAAGGATCCGGCCATGCCCTCCAGCTTTCCTTGCTCCGTGTTCCTCTGCCAGGCCAGGGTGTCTTGTGGCTTCCCAAAAGGTGTGATCTTTGTCCTACTTCTGTGAAATTTACTTCATTTGATTTTAGTTAAATCATTGGGCATAAATCTGTAAAACTTTATTCTGAGTCCCGTGGATGCTGCCCCTCTCTGTTGCGAGTAGTTTCTTGTGAGGTGAAGAGGAGGAGTGGGGAGAAGGATGAAGATCAGGGAGATTTTGAGCTTCCTGGGAGCAGCAGCAGTGTGTTGGATCACTGTGGTGGGCGAGCAACGATGTCTGGGAGTGGGAAGGGACCAGAAGTGTGGCAGCAGAGCCAGGGTTGGGTTGGGGTTGCAGTGCTCTTGAACTAAAAATGTGCATTTTCACATGTTGGTGTTGATGGACTTTCATAAAATCAAGAGGATTTCCATAAATGCTTTCCATAAAATCAAGAGGATTTTATGGTGCCTGCTGCAGAAGCATCAGGGAAATTATTTATGCTGCTGACAGTAATGTACTAATAACACTTTTTATCCAAGGATGTCGAGGTTCTTTGCAGATATGAAGTCTTCTGGTGCCTCTGTGAGCTGGGGGAAGTGGGATCAATGTGTCTGTATAGGTGAGGACACCAGGCCTCATCCCAGTTTCCCCCAAGGGTGCAGCCTGCCTCCTTGGCTGCTGCCACACCAGCACCACGTTTTTCCCGAAAAGTCCATGAATTGAGAGTTGTTGTGGAAACCAATCCTCCAGGATTGCAGTGGCTGGGGACTGAAGTCCCATGAGCCATTGTCGACACCACGCAGTTCCCCAGGATCCTTTCTGGAGGAGGGAGGTGAATTTGCTGTGGCTCCGGTAAAAAGGGATGGTGTTTGGGATGTATCTGGAGAGTGCACGGCTCCCTGATGGCAAATCTTCCATGGCAGGGCATCATGGGCATTGAATGGGGTCTTGGGCCTTTTCCATGGGACTGGTGCCCCACTGTGGGGCAGTTCCTGCCTCCGAGGGCTCTTCCACGTCCCAGGAGAAAACAGAGCAGAGAAAAACACCCTGTGCTGCCTCAGCATGGTTTTGGTACATTGTGAGCAGAAATCATCTGTTTCCTTCTGGACATGGAACTGCTGCGTGCCAGCACCCCAAAACACCTCTTTCCTCATTAAACTTTGGGATTGAGCAGCTTCCAGCCTGGGGCCTCTCTCCTTGCCACTCCTGAACCCTTCCCACTGGCTCCCAAATCCGAAGCCCCGACCTCCAGCCAACCCAATGCTGTAGCCCAAGTTCACATTCGAGCTGATTCCTCAAGTTTGCCTCCTTTGCTGGAGATCAGCTTTCCCAGCTGCCTAGGAGGAGAAGGCTCCTGTTGTCTCTTCAACGACCAAGGTTAAATGGGTGGCTGCAGCCCAGCCCTGTGGGAAAGGCAGGTTTTTCGGGATGGTTTTGGGGAGATGAGCTGGTGCTGGTGTTCCGAGGGGGTCACATGCAGGATGCTGCTGGGCCCATGACCAGGGCTGGGGCTGGGATGTGTCAGCTCCTCTCTTCAAACAGACAATATGAGCCCCTTTGATTTTTCTTCTTAAAAATATAATTGGGTTTGTGAGTGTGGTTCAGGGTTTGGGGTTTTTTTTAAAGGTTTTTAACTGAGAGCCAGCAAATTTAATATTTTCTGTGTCTTGGATGTGTTGTGATTTACATTTGATTTTAGGCATAATTAGAAATGCAAGTGGAGCGCTTTGTGTTTTACCTCTGCTTCAACTATTTATGGCATGATATGCAAATGAAGCAAGCCATGAATATTAAAGATTAGAGTGTGTTACAAAGTATCACTGTCTTTAATGAGTTCGGTAATGGGCACGGGCTGTGGAATATGGAGGTATTTTCTGTTGTGAGCCGGCTCCGCAGCTCCGGCTTTGGTTACATCCCAGGAGAGCAGGGCTGGGATTTAAACCCTCTCCAGCCCCTGCTCGGCTGCAATAGGTAGGTGAGATTCCCAAGCGTTCCCATGACAAAGGCGGCTGCGGCTGGCGGAGGGTGGTGATGGATTATTTCACAGAGACTGTTGCAGTTCTTGTCTAGGTCAATCCGTTTCATCTGCGGCAGCACTGGAGATGGATCTGAGAATATGAAAGCGCTCGTCGACCTTTCAAGGTGCTTTGCAGCGCTGGGAGGGAATCTTAAACACGCTCCTGCCAAAATGGAGCTGCCGCTCCGCCGGCACGGGCACCCCAAGAAATTCCTTTGGCTGCTCCTGGATCGTTAGAGTCGGTGGCAGGGAATTGTTTGGGGGGTTATGGACACGTCTGAAGGCGTTTGAAGGAACATCTTATCCACTGGGTAGCAGAGGGGTGGGAATGGGGCTCCTTGGGTTAACCCTTTCTTGATGAAGGAGTCAGGGCAGCCTGGTTTTAGCTCTAAATCAGTGCCTGGTTTTAGCTCTAAACCAGTGCCTGGTTTTATCTCTAAACCAAGTTCTAAAAGAGGAAGGTGGCAGTGCTTTGGGGTGCTCACAGAGGTTTCATCCACGGCTGCTCTGTGGAACCAGCTCTGCTCCAGCGCTGGGATCCCTGCGGGATGCGGCGGATGCTGGGGGGCTGCAGGAGGAGGGGGAAAACCCAGCCAGAGACGGAAAGCAACGGATTTTATTCCAAATGGGGCTTGGGGAGGGTGGGTGGTGGGGAGGGAGAATGAAGCATGCCCCAGGGAGCGTGCTTTTCAGATTTGAGGTATTTAAATTACAAATTTTGATGAGGAAGATTGTCAGCAGTATTCAAAACAGTGCTTAAATTCTTTTGAAACACTGTCGAGCTGTGCTGTGGCAGTTGAAAAGTTTGGCACACAAGAACTTGGCCCAGAAGTTGCTGCTTGGGTTTTTTCCTTTAAAACTCAATTCATCTGTATTCAAGTATCCCACATGCTTAAGGAAAAATAACCCCACCAGGCTCATACTGGTTTGAGACAGACCCTTGCCTGCAAGAGAAGCTGCAGAAGTGATTGATCTATCATATTAGGGGTTGGTTAATCAGCATTAATAAGTATTTATACTTTGAGGAAAAAAAAGGAGTTTTATAGTGTTTGCATCTCCTCAGGAAAACAGCCAGCAAACTAACCTGGGGTTCGGCATATCCTGTGATCCACTGGATTATTAATCTGTGTGGATCACCTATACCTATGTATTTTTTTGAGGGTTGATCAGTGTTGGTTGGTGTGGGATCAGCTCAGTGTTTGCAGCATGTTGTGAACACTGGGGAGACTTTCTCACTCCAACCTCTGACCCCCTTCTGCTGCAAAGAGATAAAAACCCCCCAGATTTAAGGAATTTCTGTGCTGGGCATCAACAGGGCTCTCCCAGCAGCCAGAACTTGTCAGATGCTGGTGGACGTAGTTTACCATATAATATATTGATCACATAATCTATATTATAATATTTCTTGTATATATAATCATAGAATCATCAACAGCACATATATAATACAATATTCTGGGCTGCAGTGTTGTCTGGGGGTGTTTTAGGGTGTGATACAGAAATAGGCACATTCTGAGGCTTCGGGCACAATTTGTTGCCCCAGAGAAGGGTTTTGTTGCAGGAGCAGAGGAGGCAGAAATGAAAAGTCAGTGTTGGGGCTCCTGTACTTGATGATCCTGGGAGCAGGGATCAGTCTGTGGAGCAGTTTTCCCCCTGGGAAGAGGGGAGAGAGGGAATTGTTTGCTGGAGTACGAGCAGTAAATGCAATGTATAAAAAATGCAGGTTTTCAGTTTTGCCTCCATCTGCCTGGGCAAGGTGATCGTCAGACTGGGGTGGCCACCTCATGTCACCAATTTTAGGTTTCTCGGGGTTTTTGCTTAATGACCAAACCCCTCAGCTTTTAAAGAACCTCCTGTGCAGTCTGGTATTTGCTTCTGTGAACCCAGAAGCACAGAGTTAAATTTCTGCAGTCTATAACTTCCCCTGTCTGCAAGCTTATATTTCCATTAAGGATCAAGCTCAGATGCAATTGTAGCTTTGCTTTATAGAGTATTAAAAGTTTAATGTATAAATGTCTCCCTTCACCAGAACTTTTTGGCAGCCCTGAAATTCCTACAAAAACATGGAGATCCCGGTTACTGCATGGGCTTAGCTGCCCTTGAAGGGTTAATTATATTATGTCTTCTTTTTTTTTTTTTTTTTTTTTTAAAGCAGGGAGAATAAGCTGTAGCCAAAAGTAAAAGTCATTAATTTTAAGACAGAGATGTAAGCAAAGTTTCCTTCCCCTCTGCAGGTTGGTCAGGGTAGGCTATGCAGTAATTGAAAAGTAAAGGCAATTGAATTACAGGCTCCTGTCCAAACCGAGTGCGATTTCTTCTTCTTCCTTTTTTTTTTTTTTTTTTTACAACCTCCATTGCATCAGAACTAGGCAGTATTCCTGATGTTCTCATGTGTGTTAATGCTGACTCACAGACTAACTTGCACAAGAAAAAAAAACACACAGGCAGCTCCACCATACTAGGTAATGAGCTCTAGCAAGAAGCAGCGTCTGATGTTTTGTAAGCTTTTTTTAATTGACCTTTTAAGATATTTACTTTATTTTAAAGCTCTCTGTTCCGTAGTGGCACGGTGCTAGGACTGAGTCATGCATGTTATATATTGCTAGCTCTGCTGTTGTGCACTAGGAGTGAGGAGAATAGGATTCAGCATGGCACTTGTCTTTTTGATGTGTTACGGATGGGAATTAGTGCTTGTGATGGGATGCTGGAGGCAGGGTGATGGGGTGCTCTGTGCTTTCCGGTGGCTGTAACTTACTCGGGGTCTTGAGTTTTTATTAGATGGCAAAATATTCCATTCTGCAGAATAATTGTGTTTCATACCCATGTCTCTCCCTTCTCCCTTCCCCTTGCAGCAACCCGGAAAAAAAAAAAAATTTAAAAATGTTGCATTTTCTATTTTTGCTTCTGCTTGCTTTGAGAGCTCTTAAGATCAGTGTTAGAGAAGGGAGGCAAAAAAAAAAAAAAAAAAAACCAACAAAAAGACTAATTAAATAATAATGGCAATAACACGCTTCTCCCTGGCTGAATGACGGCACTTTTCGGAGCTGCCGGGTGGGTGACCTCGAGGAGCCGCGGTGCACCCGGGCTGCCGGTGACTCACCTTGCAGCAGGACAGAGCCGGAGCTGCTGCTGCTGCTGCTGCTGCCGCCGGGGCTGTGCCGGCCACGGGAGAGACCCCTGGGGGCACTGCCGGGGTCTCCAGGGAGAGATCCCGGGGCTGTGCCAGGCTCTACAGGGAGAGACCCCAGGGCTGTGCCAGGGCCCCTGGGCAGAGACCTCGGGGCTTTGCTGGGGTCCCTGGGACTGTGCCAGGGTCCCCAAGGAGAGACCCCAGGGCTGTGCCGGGGTCTCCCAAAAGAGGTGCCAGGGCTGTGCCGTGGTCCCCGAGGCAGAGACCCCTCCGGGCTGTGCTGGCATCCCTGTGCTGTGCCAGGGTCTTCAGGGAGACCCCTCGGGGCTGTGCTGGGGTCTCCAGGGAGAGATGCTCGGAGCTCTGCCAGGGTTCCCAAGGAGAGCCCCCAGGGCAGCGCTGGGGTCCCCAAGCCCAGCAGCCGGCACCCCATCCCCGGGCTGCCCTGGCGGTGGGGCTGCACACACCTCCTGAGCTGCACCGTCAGCACCAATTCAATTCACTTTCCCATCTTTTCCCCCATCCCCTGCCCGAGCCCCCAGGTCTGTACTTCCCGTGCGAACTTTCAGGATTCCGGAGCCACCGTGGCTCGGTGCTGCGTGTCTGCTGCGTGTGGGCTGCCCGGGTGTTACTGAGCAATATTTGCAAATTCGCTTTCTGCTCTTAATAAGGCAGAAATAATCTTCTTTCACCCATTGCCACTGGCTGCTACACTAAAAATAGGGTCCGGCCGCGCCGCTTGCCACTTGCAGCATTTCAAAAATAAATACTTTGGAGCTGCAGATACCAGTGCTGCAGGAGAGGAGTCTCACTGTCACTTGATTACTGAACTTAACCTTGTTTTCTTGCCCCTGCCAAAGACTCTGCAGGCATCCACGGCTGTGCCCCAATCCCTCTCCTTCCACTCCTGGATTTTCTCACCCTGAAGAGGGGATGCTCATATTTGGGGTGGGGGATTGCAAAAACTTTTCTTTTTGGTTTTCTTGGCTCCCTGCGATGCAGGGATGGGAATGCACAGCGTAAACCTGAGTGCATTTTATTTAAGTTTATTTAGCTATTAATTTTATTTAGCTATTTAACTCTTTATTTTATTTAACTCTTTATTTTATTTAAGGCATTGCAGCAGCTCCAGGCTCAGTACTTGGCCACTGAGTTTGCAGTGAGCTGTTGAATATTTTCCCCTGGGTTTATGTAAAATGCATTTCCTTTGTATTAAAAGTGGGGGGAAATAACCCCCAAACCCTGTCATGAGTGCAGGGCAGGTGCCACCCCTGTGCCTGGGAGTTTGGGTGGCTTTGGGGACCCCCGCCTGGCTGGGTGACGTCCCCCTGCCAGCCTCAAATCCAAGGGTGGGATTTTCTCCCCCTCTCTCCTCATTTACAGAAGAAAGAGAAGTTTCCTTTGACCCTTTGGGGCCTTCAAGGGCAGGACTTTTCAGCTCTTTTCTTTCGAGGAGCTTTGGCTGGGGGGGTGAAAGCCTTTGGCTGCTTTGTCTCCCACCCCCGGAGGGTCCCTGTCCCTTTGTCCCTGTCCCAGCTGCTGCCCAGCTCACCTTCCAGGGGAACTGTAGGACTTTGGGGATATTTGGGTTTTGGGGTGTGATTCACCACTGAGTCTCTTTGTATGTTGTTTGGCTAAGAAAAGACAATTTAAATACATTATCTAATTATTTCTGATTACTCCTGGGGGAGCTCTGATGGCAGCATCTCATTCTAGGTCGATGCTTTTTTCCTTTGTTGCTGTCGCCTCGCCCTGACCTTTCAGGCCTCGGGAGCAGGGAATTAGTTTGGAAAAGAGCAAACCTGGGGTTTTTTTCCCCAAAGCAGATGAACGCAGAAACTGAGAATTCCCAAACTCTCCTGGAAGTTGTCTCAAATAACGGATGCATTTTTTATGAACATCTTGTGACAAAGGCTATGACTTTACAAAAATCAGCCAGAGATGTACAAATTACCTTCCTGTACCCAAGAGCTGGAAAAAGAGGCTGCCATCAGAAGACAAAAGGACGTTTTGCTTGAATGGTCACATGTGTAAAATGATCAAGGTGGAGGGTGTTTGTCTGGTTTTAATCCAGTTTTGCCCAAGTTTTCCTGTTTGGAGGTGTCCAGTTGATGATCTGTCACCTGTAGGACAAGGCAGCCCAAAGGGGACTGGATTTTTTTGGGTGGTGACAGTGCTGGGGGCTTCTCCTGCACCTTGGGACACAGCACAGCTTGGGAGAGGAGATTGGAAAAATACAGTTTGCATCTGTAATTGCAAAGGTCATTTCTCCTGCAGCGCAGCTCTTCAGATGGGCTGAAGCAATTTCAAACCCTTCAAAAGTCACTTGGTGCTCTGTTTAAAAGGCAAATGATCGTATTTAACAGGATTTTTTCACATTAGGCATTATGAAGTTTTACTGCATTTGCTGTCTAATCACAGGAGTATTTTGTTGCTGTTATTTTTAGGGAATGTCAGGTTTGGTGCTGGGCAGGTTCTCCTTGGCTTTCAAGACTGTTTTGATTTATTTCTAGGGTTTTGGGGGGATTCGGGGTTGTTGGTGGATTTGGGTTGGGTTTGGAGGGGCTTTTAAAATATATTCTGGTATTAAAAAGGCAGAGACAGAGAGAGTGGGAAGTAACAAAATTCCAGCTGTCCTGGCTGATGGTTTATTGGAATGATTTGGACTTTTGCAGCTTCCTTGTAGCTTTGCTCATGTTCCTTGATGCTCCTCCTGGATCAAACACTTTTTCCACCTTTTCCCTGAGCGCCATATTTTGGGAGGGACCAGTTGTGTGGAGCATCTTGGTTCAAACTCTGATCTCTCCTGGGAGGTTGTACAGGAGATCTGCCAAGGATTTGGGAAACTGGGGCACTTTGGTGCTTTTCTCTGGCTTAAACATACCCTAAACCAGCACAATTTTGGTGTTTTTAGGGGGAAGATGGGTGTTGCTCTTGACAAGCCTGGTTTGTTTTTAGAGCAAATTCTAAGCAATATTAATAATTGATGTCTATTTTAAGTTGGGTCGTTCTGTGCTACCGAGCTGTCCTTGGCTGGTCCCACACATCCTGCCCTGCTGGGTCCAAGGAGGTCCATCCAGGGCCTCCCTGGTCTCTCCTCCAGCTCTATGGGAGCCATTCCTGGAAGGAATGAGGAGGAGATCCTTCCGCACCCATGCTCTTCCATCACCATGGATGAGACTTCCTTCAGGTGCCTGAACAGGGAAGTTTTTTCTGTAAAGCACATTTTTCTCAGTAATTTTCACAGATCCAGAGTTTGCCAGGGCAGATTCCATCCCTTTCCAGCAGAGATGGGTTGATGTCATGGTTGGGAGAGGTTTTGGGCTCTCAGGCTTGGCTGTTGTGGTGTCATCCCTGACCTCCTCACGGGATGTCACCTTGGTCCCCTCTCAGTGCTTTTCCCTCCTCACCAACACAAGGCAGAGATCCCAGTGACTTGCCGTGGGGTTTGGATGAGAGTGTTGAGCATTCCCAGTGCAGGGAAGTCCTGGTCAGGTCCAGCACGGCTCTCCAGGCACCAGGAGGAGGCTGCAGGTCCTGTGGGATGCAGGGCAGCCGTGTCAGAGGTGTTTGCTGGAAGCACAGCCAGCTCCAGAGCACGTCTCTGCTCTGGACTTGAACTTAATGCACCAAACATCCCTTTGGATGTGGGAGTGGAGATGTGAGCAGGATCAGGAGGGAAGGGTCATGCTCCAGCCCTGTGCTCCCTACAGTTATCCTGCACTAGGGATGGCCTCACCTCTCCTGCCTGAAATTTTAACTGTGTGTGACCCTGCGAGCCGAGCAATTGAACCAAATCCGACACCAATGGCACAAGGAAAAACGCTCTGGGCAAGGGAGAAACAAGCAAAGGGAGGCCCCACCCTCTTTCCCAGAAAAAAGCACCAAACATGCTCAATAAATGCGAAGGTAATTTAAAATCTGAATCCAGGAGACAATGTGACTGGGATTTCATTACTTAAGCAAATGGATTTGCTTTTAGTGGATTCAGCCACAGACTGAAAGAAGCTTTCCCCAAGGGGTAAACATTTTTCCTGCATTTGAAAGGCTTTCTTGTATTGAGGGGGGGGGGCTTGTGGGGGGCAGGAGACAGGACTGTGGCTGCCCAAGAAGCTCCTTTATCTTGGGCAGATTTGTGCATTCCCAAAGCTGTGCTTTTGGGCAGGTGGTTTTGGGGAGCTCTTGGGGTGGGATGCCGGGCCAAGTGGGAGGATGCTGGACCAGGCAGGAGAATGCTGGAAGGATGCAGAGGATGCTGGAGAGGGGGTTCAGGGGATGCCGGGGGGGATGCAGGGGGTGTTGGGGAGAATGCAGGGGACATGCTAAGGCTGCTGGAGGGATGCAGGGGGACACTGGGGGGATGCAGGGCTGAGGGAGGAGGATGTTGAGGGCATGCAGGGGGATGCTGAGGGGATGCAGGGGGATGCAGGGGATGCAGGAGGATGCTGAGGGGATACAGGGGATGCTGGAGGGGTTCTGGGGGTACAGGAGGATGCAGGGGATGCTCACCACCCTTGCTCCGTGCCTTCCTCTGGCTGCAGGAGTTAACCAGCAGCAGTGCCAGCTCTGCAGACTGTTTGGAATAGTTTAAATGCTTTGACACTCTGGATGTACTAGATGGCAGGGGAGGCAGTTTACAGCGTAATTCATATGCAAAACTGCACTATAAATTTAAAACCTGTCTCAGTTGCCGTGGCACCACTAAGCATTTCATCAGCATACAGTACAGTATTTCTGCCATCTTTGTTTGCATTGCAGTGACTCATCAAAAGTCTGTCTTGTACCAACACTGAGAGCATTCCTCTGGCACTGATATTTCTCTGTTTTTAAAGCTTCGGTTTGAAACTGGCATTTACTTCAGGTCCCTAATCAAAGGGCTCTATTCATTGCAGAGAGCAGCCTGAATGTTAATCTGCATCCGGCCTATTCATTTAGATGCTGTGCGCTGCCGGGGAGATTTGACTTGGTAAAAGCTTGAGCTCCAGCAGATACAAACCCAGGGCTTGATACTATATTTTATTTTCCCCCTCCCCTGAGCACTCGGCGAGCGGGGGACGGGAGCCCCTCGGCAGCGGCCGCGCCGGGGACGCTGCTCAAGGTACGTTCGTTCCCAGCCAGGCGAAGGCACCGGGAACTTCCTCGCTTGGAAGAATTTTTTTTTTTTTTTTAACCATGCAGATACAATTAAATTGGCTCCGAGTGTGTTCCCTTTTCTTCCTGTTACCCCGTGGCCTTGCAGATAGGACTTTTTTTTTTTTTTTTCCCCTCAGCATTGGGAACAGAGCAGCTCTTTGTGGGTTATTATTTTCTTTCCAGAGATTTTTTTTTTTAATCTTTCTCAGATAAACTTCTATTTTTTTTCCTTTTTTTTTTTTTTTTAAATAGTGTTCTTCTGAGCTTTCAGTATTAGTTAACTGTAGTTTCTCTTCAGTAGTATTAAAGGCAAGCAGGATTTAAAATCTCCTGGTCTCTTTGGGGAGGGAGCACGGGGGGGGTCTGGGCTCCGGCTCGGTGAATCCGCAGTGATTTGCTCCGCTGGAGTTTCAGTGCCCAGGCTGCACCAGCGCTACCTGCTCCGGCTTTGCACACGAGGTCCCTTCCAACGCCAGCCTTTTTTTATTTGGGTGGTGAAAGCAGGAATTCTCCCCACGGCCAAAAGGTACAGCTGGCCTTGAAGAGCGGCCGTGGCGGGATGCGGAGCCGGAGCCGGCGCCTCCAGCCCGGGGTTGCTGGGAGGGTCCTCGCTGCCGGTACCCGGGGGCGATGGGCTGGGGGCCGGGGGGCTCTGCCTGCACGAGGGGCTGGGCTGGGGCTCCCCCTGCCCCGCTTGGGATTTGGGGGAGGATAATAAGAAGACAACTTGGTAGGCGGCTCGCTGCGGCACGTTGGTTTGTTTTATTGGGGCTCAAATATCTGGCTTAATTTGGAGATAAGCCTCGTTTTGTTGGAGGATAAATCTGTTGAGAAGGGGTTTAACTGTTGAAATGCTCCCTCTTTCTGGTGCAAATGGAAAGATTGCTTTTCAAAGTGCTTTTTCCTGGGAGCTCTCGCTCCGGCAGAATCCTGTATTTATTTCGGGCAGAATGGCACATTGTTTTATAAATATCTTTTCTGTAGTTTCAACATAGCTGCTGGTTGTTGTGTTTCTTATATAATGCTACCGAGATCTGTCTGACTGTCTTTCGTTTGCTTTGCTGTTCTCTCCCATTATCGTTCAGATTTTCCTGCATAAAGTAAAACCCCCGGGGGAATAAATCAGTGGTGCTTATTTAAACAGACCACAACTTGAAGGAAATACTTGCATTTTTGGAATATCCTTTGCCATCCACCAATAGCATTCCCAACGTCGCTCAAAAACATCGATAAGTAATTTTTATAAGCGATTGCTTTTCCGCGTTGGCTCTCAGAGCTCGGCTTGGAGCCTTTGATGTCGGGTGAGGTGGGTTCCTCTGCTCCTGCCTGCTTTGGTGAACTGTCTAAAAACGTTGTTCCTCTCTCCCTGCCTTCTCCGTTTTTCAGATGTGCCCTACTTTGGATATTCCTGCATTGAATGTCTGAGGAGCTCCAGCTGATCCTGAGCCATGTCGCAGATGTTGCACATAGAGATTCCCAACTTTGGGAACACCGTTCTGGGCTGCCTGAACGAGCAGCGGCTGCTGGGGCTGTACTGCGATGTCTCCATCGTGGTGAAGGGCCAAGCCTTCAAGGCTCACCGGGCGGTCCTGGCCGCCAGCAGCCTCTACTTCCGAGACTTGTTCAGTGGGAACAGCAAAAATGCCTTTGAGCTGCCGGGGACCGTCCCCCCCGCTTGCTTCCAGCAGATCCTCTCCTTCTGCTACACCGGGAAGCTGACCATGGCTGCGAGCGAGCAGCTGGTGGTGATGTACACGGCGGGCTTCCTGCAGATCCAGCACATCGTGGAGAAAGGGACGGACTTGATGTTCAAGGTCAGCTCTCCCCACTGTGACTCTCAGACCACCATGATCGAAGACCCCAGCTCGGAGCCGCAGAGCCCCTGCACCCAGCTGCAGTCGGCCTCGGCGCCCTACGTCATGTCCCCCTCCATGCCCATCCCGCTCCTCACGCGCGTCAAACACGAGAACCTGGAGCTGCAGGCCCTGCCCGGCCTGCCCGGCAAGCGGCCCCTCGATTCCGGCGCCCGGGACGGGCCCGGCGGCGCCGGCGGCACCAACGCGGGGCCCCTGAAGCTGTCGCGCGTCTCCTACTACGGGATGCCCAACCTGGCCACCCTCATCCCCAACGTGCAGCAGGTGCAGTACTCGCAGGGGGAGCGGACCAGCCCCGGCGCCAGCAGCATTCCCACCACCGACAGCCCCACCTCCTACCACAACGAGGAGGACGAGGAGGACGACGAGGCCTACGACACCATGGTGGAGGAGCAGTACGGGCAGATGTACATCAAGTCGTCGGGAGGCTACTCTGGTAATGGACGTCTCTCTCCCTGGGTTTTCTGCTCCCCTTCAAGGGTTGCGTAGCCGTTGTCTGGCCGCCATGGGCGGTTTGGGGTTGTTCACCAGACTTTTGTCTCTGGGGGCTTCATTTGTTGGTTTTTGCAGCACGGTGCAGAAGGTGATGCACGTGGTGGGCTGTGTGCTGGTGTCCAGGTGTGGCACGGGCAGGTCCCCCCGTGCCATTTCTCCCCAACTCTCATCTTTAGATGAGAGGCTACATCATCCACCAGGGTCAGCTCAGCCCTTGGCTTTTTGGCTGCCAGCGAGGAGCCTGGTGGTTGCCTGAGCCCTGTGGTGGCAACATCCAGCCCAAGGTGAGGGCTGAACTCACCTGCTCTGGGTCATCCAGAATGGGTGGTCATCCGTGGGAAGGGAAGCACCGGCCCTTTTGGCCTGGTGAGGGCAAGGTGGTCAATTTGGGAGTTAATCTTCAGTTTGGTGGCTCTGTCTCCTCTGTCCTGGATTTTTAGAATAAGATTTTCTGAAAAACAATGAACATGTGACATTTGGAGAAAGGGAGGAAAATGTCAACTAAATCATTTTCATAGATGTTAATTGGGAATATCTGCAAGAAGAAGAAAGAAGGACTTTTCTCCCCACTGCGTGAAGCGACCCCTCCCCTCCTTTGCCAGCCTTGTCCCGCGCACCATTGTTGGAAAGGGAAAAGCAGTTTGAGGGTTTGATGTTATTTTATTTCCCCATTAGATACATAGCACCCGGAACTAAGTAAAATCCCTCTCTTGCCCTTCCAGAATCTGGGATTAAGGGATGATAGTGCGAATCCCTGGATGGGCCTCAGACAGAGGAGGTGATTTCACTTCGGTGGTGCTCAGCTGGGAGCTGCTGCTCAGGGTGGGCACGGGGACACGAGAGGCCCCTTCTCTCTCACTTCCTTGGACACTCATCCCCTTTTCCTGGGCACCTTGGAGGGCTCAGACCCTCTTGAGGAGCCAGGACGGGTGGGGGTACAGATCCAGGGGCTCAGTTCCAGAGGGGGAGATGCCCACCGGGGGCTGGTGCGTCTGCATCCCGCGTGGAAGCAGCTCACAGCATCCCGCACAGATGGAGCTGGCAGCATCCCACGTGGAAGCTCAGCCTCGCAGTGGCCTCCCCGTGGGAGCTGCAGGTGTTTGTGGCAGCAGCTTTGATCCACAGGAGCTCCCTGGGGAGGGACATCTTCCCGCCGGCTCCGGCCGCACGCAGCATGCTCTCGCCTGGAGCTGCTTCCCCTGCTCTGGCTCCTGAAATTGCTGGACTAATGTTGCAAATATTTTAACTCTGGTTCGCTGACGAGCTTTCCTGAAAGCCATTTGATTTTAGTATTAACCAAGGAACGAGATTTGGCAAACAGGACAATTTCTTTTACCTAAAGCCAGGCTTCCATAGTGCTGAGAACAGGCTCACCCCCACACAGTCCCGTCCCATCCCATCCTGTCCCAAGGAACAGGAGCTCAGCATCCTCTCTGCATGTCCCCCAGCCAGACAGCAAGCAGATAAGCAGTATTTTCCAATTTTTTTTTTTACCAAGCCTTGTGAAAAAGGGGGGAAGCATAGCAATGTTACTATTTTAATATTAGAAATATTTGCTGGGAAGAGTGTACAAGCAGTTGTAGAAAAAGAGCCTCAAAAAGCTCTCCCCGCTGTGCTTCAGATCCCAGGGGTTGGGATGGGGCAGGAGAGGAGTGGGATCAGGGATGGGGACAAGGTCAGGGTCTCCCCCATGACTGCTGTTACAGCCAGACTGAACAGGAATTGGGCTGTTTCCCACATACTTGTTTTGGGTTTATTTTGCTTTTCCCCACTGTGGAGCCTGTGGTGAGTGATGTGGGTTTGCCTTCAGCATTATTCCTCGGAGCAGTGGGTTATGCCCTTGGACACGGTGTTTTCCATCCCTGTCACGGGGCCAGTTCCTGCAGAAACAGAACAAAACCAATTCAGAAGGCGAGGGCAGGCCCAGCCCCAGGACAGTGCAGGCAGCAGTTATGAGGCTGTCCCTAATCCTTGCAGGACAGGAGTCATCCCAGTTGGAAAAGTGAAAATCCGAGCAGTTTTCTCGGGTGTCATTGGAGAAGCTGCAGCCCTTGTGCTGGAGCTGGGCATCCCACAGCCAAGTTTTCCTGCTTGTTTTCTGTAGGGAGAACTAAGTTGTGATGCCACACAGGGAGGACACAGGTTGCAAGGCTCTAATATCCCACATTTTCCTAAAATTCCTCTTCCGCACCATCACGTTTCAAGGGAGTTTCCTGTTTGAAATAAGCCAGCTATAGGATCAGGCTTCCTGGAAAAGAGGGCACGCAGAAAAGAGATTACAAAAAGTAAAACCTAAGCTATTCCATTATGGTTTGGACTTGTACAGCTAACTGTGTTTTAATTACTCGGGATAAACTGTACCCTCAAAAGGTGCGGAATAATAAAACCGTAAGATGGAAGAGAGAAGGCAGCTAATCCTGCTCCTGGCATGGAGATCCTGACAGCCTTACAAAGGCCTGGGGGAGGGGGGAGCCCTGTAAAACAGGGATTGCCAAGGTTTCCAAGAGCCCTGTTTGTGAAAACAAAAACAAAGCCAAAGAGGAGCAGAGCAGAATTTCAGAGAGGGTTGTTGGGTTTTTTTCCTCCTTTTTCTCCTCTTTTTTACTCCCCATCTGAAGTGTTGATGCTGGTGAGGGTGTGGTGGGACACTGCTGGCTGATGCTCTTCACGTTCCTTGAGCATCACCCACCACCCTTGGAGAGGTCATCAATCCTCTTCTTGCCCCAAGACTGGGGGGTTTTTAATTTATTTTTCTTCAGCCGCTTTTGTGGTCAGAGCCATTCTGAACCTCCAAAGCTGGATCAGGGACACATCTCCAAGTCATAGAATCGTTAAGGCTGGGGAAGGCCTCCAAGATCAACCTTGGACCAAACACCACCTTGTCACCCAGCCCAGAGCACTGGGTGCCACATCCAGCCGTTCCTTGGACACCTCCAGGGATGGGGACTCCACCACCTCCCTGGTGCAGCTTGAGGCCTTTTCCTCTTGTCCCGTCCCTTGTTCCCTGGGAGAAGAGGCTGATCTCGCCTTGCTACAACCTCCTGTCAGGGAGTTGGGGTCAGAGAGACCAGGAGCTCATCCTCACCTTGGCCAAGAGTTTGGTGGTCAAGAGGGATGAGGAGAAACTCCTGTCCCATGTCTCCTGCAGTGGTGGCACTGGTGGGAGGGACCAGGACAAGTGTTGGACCTACAGAAGGAGCAGCAGATAAACGGAAGGATGAGCCCAGGGTTAAACACAGGCCAATGGGCAGGCCAGGCTTAGGTGTTGGTAGGCAGGGTGGCAGCTGGCAGAGGGATGTAGGAAAAGGTGCCTCAGCCCCCCCTCGGCCTCTGGCCACGTTCGGTGGCCGCGGTGTCACCGCTGCCGTGCCGGGCTGGGAGCACTGCGGTAAAATGGCTCCTCGCTCCATAACTAGGTCTGGTTGTGGAGAACATGTGGGCCTTGAGGACACGAACGAGACTTAATGAGGTTTCCAGCATCTGATCTGAGGAACGCACAACTCCAGAAAATATTAAACAAAAGCAAAGTATTTTTATCCCTGTTAATTACAGCGTCGTGGGCCTGAGCTGAAGTGGGTTTCAGCAGGACTTGCAGATGCTCGGCGTTTTTCTGCACTGAGCCACGTTCTTGTCAGTCAGCTCTGCTGAGCAGATGCAGTTAATTTAATTTTGACAGGCACAAGTGAAGTTGTGCGAGGGTCCGTCCTCCTCCCCTGCTCCTGCTGCACCGGTTTGCAGGGAGAAGGGAAAATCTTTATGCAGCAAATGGCTGGAATGTAAAGGCTGGACTTGAAAGTTATGAAATCCTGAACTGACAAGAGCACACTTCATTAAAAATTCATCTAAAATAGCCATTATAGAATAGTTGTGGTAATTAGCTGAGAGAATAGCTTTCTCTCCTGGCCTCTGATTCCTGACAGTAAGGAAAGAGGGCAAGGAACAACCCAGAATCCCAAATGATGCAGCCCGTGCAGCATCCCGACCGGAGCCTGGGCACGACGCGCTGCAGCGACGTAAATCACGGCTGCGACGCCGGATAATTGCAGCGGGATGGAGCAGCTGCTCGTGACTGCAGGAACAGGGGCCTGATCCTACAAGGTCCCACTTGTCCCTGCCCACCTTGCAGTGGCCAGGCTGACACTGGGCTGCACACAGGGGGATGCTCAGCAGCAAAGAGCTTGTGGATTTTTAGGAAATGCAGCGGTCAAGCGATGCCCTGGGTATCCACCAGAGCACTTTGGCTCTTTGCAGAGGGATACAAACACCTGGATGCTGGAAGGTGCTGGAAGGCACGTTGTGTGGCTTTAGGTGGCAAGGTGGTGATCAGTCACAGCTTGGACTCAGTGGTCTTGGTGGTCTTTTCCTCCCTGAGTGGGAGCCTCCAGCTCCGGCACTGCCCATCCCGGCTCCGGGAGCAGCGGCGCTGAGCAGGAGGAAGGCTGAGCCCACTGGGGGCACTCAGCCTCTGGCCTTTTTTGGCATTAAACTTCCAGCCCCGTTTTCCTTGCTCTGAACCACAGATGTTTAATTTTAGGCTGGCAGATGTTTCACTCCTGGCTGAGATCTGAGGCGAAGGCAAGATAGGGGTATTTATAAACCAGTAATATTTTTCCTATACTAATTCCAGATTACCTCCCTGTATAAATAGGTCACAAATCAAATGGCTACATTTCAGTACGTTGGTATAAATGTGCTATTTGGGAAATGTAAACTCTCCCCGTTGGGACTCTGTGATGGATCTGTCCCGTGGTGCCTGCGTGTGTCCTCTGGTGCAGGTTTACATCTGCAGCAGATGCTGGTGATGCTGTGGCTGTGGCAGGGAGGATATTTTTGGGGTGGTCCCACTGCCAGTGGAAAATAGGCTGATGGGATAGAAGTCTTGGTAAAATATTGCTGTTTGCAAAGAGACTTCTGGCCATGTAGGGAACAGGGGAGAATCGTCCACGTGTTTGCACCCATGGTGGAGCAGGTGGAGATGGTTTTCCAAGCCTTTTCTTCAGGGCTTGAGACTTGTGGTTTCTTACTGAGACTCTGTAAACATCAACTTTTGGGTGAGGCTCCATCACTCTGATCTTTCCATATCTCCAAATCCCATTCCTAGTTATTTCTTACCCACAGAAGTATATTGAAGTTTATGTGCAGTTTGGAGAACCCAAACTGGTGGGAGATGGGGCTTCATGAATAATTTTGATTCTCTGGTGTTTGGATTGTCAGGAAGTGAGTGCTGGTGCCAGCTGTGTGTCCAGCAATTCCCAGAGCCCAGTGAGGGTCAGTGGGAGCAGTGTGGGCTCAGCAAATCTGGTCCCAAACACTTCAGGTGGGACGTGCAACCACCCTGGTGTCACCAAACCGTCGTGGGCTCAGCACAAAGCCGCTGTGAGGGACCTATGGAGCAGCCAGAGTCTTTTAGGGATAAGAAGGACGTGTCCTGGTATCGTGCAGAGCATGGAGCCATGGAACATGGAGCAGTGAGTTAGTATGAGGCTGTTTCTTCAGCCAAAAAACCCAGGGAAAGGAGTATTTTCCATTCTGACCCACCTGTTACAGCTGCAGCATCCATCTGAGTTTGGGATAAAAGCATCCAAATAAATAAAATATTCCAGTGTTTAGCTGGCAGCTCCTGTAGCTTCCTCTGTAATGATTTCCTGCCCCTCTCTGCTGGCTGGGAGCTCCTTTCTTGGTCAGGAACAAAACTGTATTTAACAATACTTCCCATTGTTTGCCCTTTCATTCAAAGGGAAGGAGCCGCTGCCCTCTGAAGATACAAATTAATTAGAGGCGAATCCTATCCCGTTCTCCGGAGCATAAAGGCCAAACAGAGTGGCTTTCTTTGGAAACATGGGACCAGAGTGGCTCTTGTATCCTGCTCCTTTACATAACCGATTGCTATCTGCTCCATTGAGGTGGCACTGAAAGCCCAAAACCTCTTTCTGTTTGGTATCGGTGAATTTGTGCTAATGCTTGAATGGAAACAAAGTGCCTCAAATGATTCGTGGCTGTGGTTAATAAGAGGTTTATAGACAGTGAGCCAGCAGGACAGATGTAACCAAAATCCAGGAGTGGATTGAGTTACACTTGGTCTTTTTAGCTGAGTTTTAGTTTGGTTTATGAAGTGTTTGATTTCACAGGAAGAAATAGAAACTTCTCCACGTCTCCTTGTGTAGAAAGTGAAATATCTTCAGAAGCAAAGAATTTCTTCAAGCCAGGATTGTCCCCAGCCTGTCCTGTAAAGCTGCTGTTCTTTCAAGACACACGTTTGACACCAAATCCTTAAAATTTCTTCAGGGAGGGAGAATGAACACAGCGCTCGTGCTGATCTTTCTCTTCCCTCCTTCTCTACTGTAGGATCTCTTTGCCCCCAAAATTTGGGGTTTTATGGAGTGTTAGCCTGTGGAAGGTGGTAGAGCAGGTGGGTTTGTCCGTGTCCACTGGAGCCGTTTCCACTTGGATGTTGCAGGTGTTTCATTTTTTCAATGACAACAGCCTTGAGGAAAAGTCCGGATGAAGGGAGGAGGGGCCAAGGCTGAGGTCTCCTCTTCCCATCCCAGCAGTATTGGGTCACAGGCTGCTCTGAACTCTGTCTGTTTGGGTTATTGACTGCAACTACCTTCCCTGGAAACCTACAGCCTTTATATCACTTAAAAATCACCTGGAGGCCTCTAATCCAAGAGTCCACGTAGGTCTCAGCTTCCCTTCAGCTGTTCCACATCTGCTGGTTTTTAGCTGGTGATGGGTATTGTGGGTGCTTTTGACCATTGGTTAAAGTAAAAATGAAATACTAAAAATGCAATTTTAACAAGCTGGGCAGAGCACTGTGCTCGGAGGGGTTGTGTAGGTCACAAATACAGCTCTTAGGGGTGTATATTGAATTTTGCCTCTGAGTTCAGCCTGTGGGGGACCTGCAGAGGACTCTGGTGGGAGCTCACTGGGGTGTCCAGTCCTCTCCACATGCTGCCCTGGTGGCCCTGCCTTGCCAGAGCCAAAAAGCCTGGGAAGGACAGCAGAGCAGGACTGGTTCCTCCTTACCCACTGTCCCTCTGCTTTTGGTTTGTTGAAGCTGGAAAATATTCATATTTAACTGGATAGTTTGCTTATCACTCTTTGAAAGCCTCAAAATAGAGCAGCTCTTTGAGATTCTCCCTCAGTGGAAATTGACCCCCATCTCCAATGGGGTCGTGGACCTGGATGCTTGGGAGTGCTGGGAATATTGCAGTGGGGAATGTCAATGGCACTTTGCACAGATAGTGGGGCTGTGATGGCAAGAGAAGTTTAAAAACACCCCGTGAGTTGTTCTGCTGCTGTTGGGTCCTTAACCACTGAAGGAAACGCCGCTCTCTCTGAGCAAGGGGCATCCTCCTGGTATTCCAGAACACCTCCTGGTATTCTTCAGGGAAAGGGGCAGCCGTGAGGGTGGGGATGCTCCCGGAGCTGGCGATAGGATGCCACGGCCCAGCACGGCATCACGGGCATGTCCTACTTAGAACACTGCTCCCTTTGTCCCAGAGCCATCGCCCTTGGTTACTGCAGCAACAAGTCTGCAAAACTTGTTATTTTATCTGCAGAGAGGAAAAGTGGCCCCCAGAACTCCGAAATAATCTCAGGAAAAGACACCTCTGGAGCAGGAGACATTTTGAGTTCAGAAACGCTCGTTGCTGGCGGTTTTTGCTTCTCTCAGTGTTCACAGACACTGAAGCCCAGAGCTGGGTTTGGTTTTGTACGTGGCACTTGCCACGTTATCAGACAGTTTTGAGGAAAAATGGTGGATTGTGGTAGAGCTGGGCTACAATTCAGCACTGTAACTGCTCCCACCATATCCCAGAGCAGATGGAGTTGATGTGCATTGGTCAAAAATTGTCATTTTAATGACAATCCAGTCGTCTTGGACTGTAAATGTGCTTTAGACACAAATCCTCTGTGTGCCCACAAGACCCAGACTCAGGGGTGCTGGCAGGACAGCTTGTTACTTCCAGCTTGGTACTTCCAGCTTTTCCATGTTACTGGTTTCTACTGCAGTGGTGGCCTCCAGGAATGGTGCACTGGGGCGAGTTGGGAAAATCTGGTATTTAGGTTTTGAAGCCACATCTTAATAACACTTTTTGGCTTCTTGATTGGGGTTTCTCTTGTTCTCTTGTTCTCTTCTGCAGAAGGCAGAAGAAGAGAAGGTGGGCTGGAGGTGCCTGGTGGGTGCATCCTCGAGAGAGGCTCTGGTGACCTTTCTTGGAGCAGAGGGTGTCTGCAGGGTCTGGATTTTAACTTCAGCAGGAAAAACCCATCCAGAGAAGTAGTTAAGGGACTGATACAGGTGTTTATCAAACTGGGGGGGTTTATGGCTATTTAGAACCCCCTGGTGAGGTACCTGCCTTCCTTCTGGGGGTGTCGGGGGCAGCTGCTCCGTGTGCCGCACTTGCGGAGTGATGCCAGCTGTGCATAGCAGTCCATTTTCACAAATGATTAACTTAGGGAAAGTTAAAGCATAATTAGATTCTAAGAATCCCTCTTGCAGAACCCGAGGCTGCCCTGGTGGGTGGTGGGGGAGACCAGGGGATTTTTCCATGCTTTCAGGTGCCACCTGCCCTGCGGCCGGACGTGGCCATACATCTGGAGGGAGGAATATTTCCAACTGCTGCATGAAAAAGTCAAGCTCTGACCTTCTGTTCGTGTTGTGCCTGCATAATAAGTTATTTTCATGGTTTTCCCTTTTAATTCTGAAGTTGCTCAAGAGAAGCCAGAGCAGATCCCACTGGAGAACCGCTCCTGTGTCCTCATCCGACGGGATCTGGTTGCTCTCCCAGCCAGTCTCATCAGTCAGATCGGATACCGCTGCCACCCAAAACTCTACTCGGAGGGAGATCCTGGAGAAAAACTTGAGCTGGTTGCAGGTAACAAGGGGGTAACTTTGCTTCAGAATACCTGGGAATCGCTGATGTTTTTTGTTTCTGGAATTGTGTTCTCCATCTTGCTGGAGTCGTGCATCTTTGTGTGCCCTTGCTGTGTCTTTCTGGATTATTCGTCACCAATCATCTTTTGAAAAGTTCTGAGTTTCCTTTAATTTGCTGATAGAAAAATGTGTCATTAACAGGATTTATTCAATTGAATTAATTTAGCATTTTAATTGAATTCTGCAGCTTGTGTTCTTCCTGCTCGGTGTGGCTGCAGTGAGTGTGTTTTCATTTAGACTCACAGATCTAAAAACCCAACAACCTGCCCCCCCCCCCCCAAAATTACCACATTATAAGATTTACAAAGCAAAGGAGATAAAATTTGTGTCAGTGAACAGCTTTGAAAAACCTGTAAAAGTTTCTTTTAAAATTTACTGAGTGGTCAAACACTGCAGCAGGAAGGAAGAGGAGAATTGGGTTTGGTCCTTTCTTCTGTCTTTATTTTCATTTTGGGGAAAATTTTCAATATTGGGAGAAATTTGTCCTTCTCTGTAAAGGATTTCTGACCAGCATGAGGTGGAAGATGGTGCTGTGGCTGTGCCAGCCCAGGCACCCCCAGCACTCCACAGAAGGTGTTTACTGGAGTGACCAGGTTGAATTCCAGTTGAAAGAATTATATTCTGGTTTTAGAAGTTTCCCCCAGCTTTACTTTACTGCAATGGCCTGGCTGGGGGTTTTTTCCCTTGGATGTAGCTATTTGGAGATGACTGGACAGGACATCCCATACCTGCCCCCAGGTGGGGAGGTTTAATTAATCCCTGGAAAGCCTTTGGTCCAAAAAGGACATGTGGCAGCACAGTCAATCCAAATCAGTTTTTCTTCCCTTCCAGTCATTTATCTCTTGGTGAGTAGCATGATTTTATTTTCAGTCTGTAGAAGGAATCAGGATTTCAGGGGGTGCCCGGAAAGGTTTCCAGCTGATGGAGGCTGGGACTTCAATGGAGGGCAAAGCACAACCACAAGTATTTATTTTGTATCTGGAATATTCATTTTGTACCCGTTTACATTTTATGTGAGACTTCTTAAAACCATCAAGTGGTGCAGGTTATTTTCACAGTGAGAGCTGCAAATTGGCTTGAGGCAACTCTGCTTGATTTACATTTTTCAATCTGGAAAAAAAATAGATTAATATCACTAACTGATAGTGGCTGCCTCGCTTATTTTTCATTTATTAAAGTGAAGTCCCCCTCAGTGGTGGCTGGTGTTCACTGTGATGCCTTATCTCTTAAAATACAGAATAAACCCACCTAATTCCTGTCTCAGACCTGGGGAGACCTGGAGGCAGGGCTTGGTCCTGCTGTGACAGTTTTCCTCAACTCTCCATCAGGAGAGTTTTCCTTTTGTCTCTGATTTTTCATGCCATGATTGATTCAGCAAACTTGAGCAGCCCTCTCTGGAAGGGTCTTTAACAAGGCTTGCAGTCACCACAGCACATCTGAGGAGGAGAAAGCATGGAAAATACAAGGGGAATACATAGAGGGAATCTCAGAATATCTTGAGTTGGAGGGACCCATAAGGATGATGGAGTCCAACTCCCTGCTCCTTGCAGGACTACCTGAAACCCAAAAAACCTCTTACATGGAAGACAATACAAGGAAGATTCCTGGTGAGATCTGGAGTGGTGCTGGATCCTGGTGCCAGGGAAGGGACAGAGGGTTGGGCTCAGGGGCTGCTCTGAGCTCTAGCTCCATCCGGAAGGTCAGGGATAATCGTCTTCCCTGGGAATCCAGGAGGTGATTTTATTTCTCCGGGAGATGTTTTTATGTCGTGAGAACAGAGTGTGTTCTGGATCCAGATATGACCCATTATTTAATCTTAATTAAGAGCGAACACCAAAACCCTCTCATGTAACAGAATGCTTGAAAAATGGGATAACCTCTCCCTGGAAGCCAGTGCTGAGGCAGGAGTGATTTGGACTGTGTGCAGAATAAAAAGGTTTGATACAAAACCTGTTGTAAAGCACTACCAGACCTCTGGATGTGTCCAGCTGCTTTGCAGGGGCTCCTTTTTCTTCCAAAAAACATCCTTAAAGACAGCATGTTCAAAGTCAGCAATTCCTGTGCATTAGAAGGAAAATTCCCTGCTCACCAGAGGTATCAAGAGGTGATGGGCTGGGGCTTTGGAAACAGTTAGATCTGTAACCAAGTACCTCTTCTGTGCTAGATGTTTTTTTTCTTTCATTTCTAGCTCCGTGCTCTACAGTCTTCCACTAGAAAAAAGGAAAGGCCAAATGGATTGGGGTTTTCTTCCTTCAGAAAGAATAAATAACCTGATCTGTACATGTAAAATCACAGTATAAGCCTTGCACTGTGTGTGTTGGTGAGAAAACCAGAGTCCTTTCGTTTGATTTCCGTGGACTTCCTTTCTGCACTGATACTATTAGGAGTTATTGTTGCCTGGGACTTGCCAAGGCCCCAGGGAATTGCTGGGATTTTCCGGGAATCCCGCTGTCCTTGTTGCGGCAGGAGAAGAACACGCTCCCACCGCTCGGGACTGGCCAGCGCAGGAGGAGCTGCTGGTGGCTCAGAGGTGGCTCTGCTGCCGTGGCAGGGGGATAAGTTTGGATTCTCCCTCTCCAACCCTTGCAGGCTCAGGCGTTTACATCACCCGGGGGCAGCTGATGAATTGCCATTTATGTGCTGGTGTCAAACACAAGGTCCTCCTGAGACGTCTCCTGGCCACCTTCTTCGATCGGTACGTCCTGCTGCTCCTCGTGCTCTCCCGAGGGAGCCATTCCCTGCATTTCCTGGGGGTTTAAACCTGGCCCTCAACTGCTTCATCCTCTGCACATGCTGCGCTCAATTCTCTGCATTTTCTTGATGATGCTTGAACCCGCTTTTCCATTTTCTGTTTCTACGCATGAGGTTTTCCCACTCTTTACCTTAAAATCATGGTGATCCTTCCATCAGAACGGGAAGGGAGGAGGAGAGGGCAGTGGCTGTCCCCTGGAGTCCCCACTCCAAGGATCCTCCTTTGCCTTTCCCACAGGAACACGCTTGCCAACAGCTGCGGAACTGGAATCCGGTCCTCCACGAGCGATCCCAGCAGGAAGCCCTTGGACAGCAGGGTCCTTAATGCAGTCAAATGTAAGGAGGGGGATGTTCTGCTGCTGGGTTGGAACAGCATGCCAAGGGCAGAGCCCAGGCCTGGGCAGGGAGGGCCATCTCTGTTGTGTAATAATGGTAGAATTGAGTTGTAGGAAAATTAATTTATTTTTTAGTTTGCATCGATTTTTGATTGCCCAGAGAAGCTGTGGCTGTCCCAGCCCTGAAAGTGTCCAAGGCCAGGTTGGGTGGGGCTTGGAGCAGCCTGGTCTAGTGGAAGCTGTCCCTGCCCATGGCAAGGGGTGGAACAAGATGAGCTTTAAGGTCCTTCCAACCCAAATCATTCGGTGTGTCTAATTTTGGGGGGCTGAAGTTAATTTTTGGTGGGTTTTGGCAGTATCTTGCTATGAAACATTATTGCTACTTGACTGGTTTGCTCTGTTTTAAAGCACTAATTTTGCAGTTAATGAATTCATTGATAAGTGCTCTGAAAAGGATATTTAAATTGTGATTTTGGCAACATTTAGAGCTGTTGGTCTTCAGCTGTAAATGGGCCCCCAGGATTCAGGGAGACCCTCGGCTGCTTCAGCCCTGCTGGGTGGGATCTGCTCTCCACCAGCCACTGCTCCTGCAGTCACCTGTGGATACCTGGAGTGTTGTGGGACAGGAGATGCTGGAGAGGGAGGAACTGGAGGCTGGAGGAAACCCTGAGGGGTGCAGAAAGTCTGTTTGCCATGGGTGTCATACACAGTGGAAATCAATGTGTCCTCTCGCCCTGGCTGAATTCTGGAGAGTAAATCTTTATGTAAATATTACTGTGCTGGAAAACAACACTCTAAGCAAGTTTTTTAGTTTAGTTTTTAAGATTTAGAGGAGAAATCTTTCCCCTCCCTAGTTGTTGCTGTGCTGCTGAACTCTGGGGCCTTCCAGCTGTCCTCAGAGATCTGTGGCACGTGGGGAATAAGGGATAAGAGGGCAGATGTTCAATGATGTGGCTGAACAAGTTGGAGTCAGGTCCCTGTTAGCAGCTTCACCCTGGAGAGTCCCTGCTCTGGACCTTCCAGCCGTTGTCCTTCCTGAGGCTGGCAGAGCTCAGGGGCTGGAAAGGCATTGTTGTTGTCATGTGCCAGGATATAGGATGGGCTCTTCCCGCCCGGATTTCACCCTGTGCACAAGCTTTAGTTGACAGGTGCTCGGTGTGGCGGTTCCTTGGATGTTGCTCCATAACATCAGGTGCTTGGCTCCCATGGAGGAGCAGGACACGAGGGGTTGTGCAGGGCTCCTGCAATTCCCAGCTCCTGCCAGATCCCAGTGGATGTGCCAGTGGAGGGATGTTGAAGCAGCAGGGCTGGTGCTGCATGCCGGGGTGGCATGAGGTGAGGGACAGGCAGAGGACAATCCTTTGGGCATTCCCTCAGCTCCAACATTTCCCAGCCCTGCTGCTGTGCCTGCAGCACTCTTGATCATGACTGGAGCTGCTGCTGAGGAGTTTGTGTGACCTTTCCTGTGTCCATCCCTGTTGTGGCTGGCTGTGTGTGCCAGCTCCAGCTGGAGCCTGATCCCTCAGGCAGAACCTGGTACTTCTGGGACGCCCCGGGGAGTGAGGGGCTCTTCTCAAACCCCCTTCCCTTGCCACCTGGGATGTTTATGCCTCTGCTTTTATCCCTTCCTGATCGTTGGTGTCTCCAGCTGAGGAGCCTTAGTGTCTGTGAGTGCCTGTGAGTGTCTCCTCGGAGAGTTGTGGTCCACGGGTGAAGCTCCGCTCCGTGGCACCCGCCCACCTGGGAGGCTGGGACCACCTTTGTGCCGCTTCCTGTGAGCCCTCAGCTCTGTGTCTCCGTGTCTTTGCAGTGTATTGTCAGAATTTTGCCCCGAGCTTTAAGGAGAGCGAGATGAACGTGATCGCAGCCGACATGTGCACCAACGCCCGGCGCGTGCGCAAGCGCTGGCTGCCCAAGATCAAGTCCATGCTGCCCGAGGGGATGGAGATGTACCGCACCGTCATGGGCTCCTCCACAAACAGTGTCCCCCTGGATCCCGAGTTCCAGCCCAACACCGCTCAGGTCTTCGAGCAGCGCATCTATGCAGAAAGGAGGAGCGATTCGGGGACTATAGTAGCCTTGAGAACTAACACAGTGAATGTAGAGCTGAGCAATGGATCCAACCAGTCCTTCGAGCAGGCCGAGGACGCCGAGGGCGCCGGCTCCGTGATCCAGGAGGCAGCTGCCACAGATGCCATGGCATCGGAAACCCAAAGCACTCCGCAACCTTTTGAACAAGGTTCGGGCTCCTCCAGCCGGCCCGAAACTCCCGTGAGAAGACAAGATGGTACTTATGGAGGGACTTTATAAAGAGAGCAAACATTTCATGACCTATAAGGGATCTGTAATACTAAAGCTGCTTGCATGCATTACTAATACAAAACAAAAAATGTGATCAAGCCACTTACCTACTGAACTGCTACTGTTGCCTGAAAAAAATGTGATTTTTATTCTGCTTGTATTTAAAATTTATGAAGGAAATAATCGCATTCGTTATACTGTAAACGACTAGGTCTGTGGCGACCTACTTAAAAAAATATTGGGCTCCTTTTTTGATATTCCTGAGGTTAGTCTATAAGACTGTAGCTTTTTCTTTTTTTTTCCTTTCCTTTCCTTTTTTTTTTTTTTGGGTTTTATTTGTTTTGTTTTAAGAAGGGGAGGAGAAAAGCTAGCCACCCCCCACCCACCACCACCACCCCGTCATCACCCCATCCATCACTCAGCTCAGAAGTAAAGCCATCGTTAACCTTGTCCTCTAAGGAGAGTTTTGTCACTGAACAGGAAAGCGAGGTGTGTTCGGGTGCAGGTGCTGTGACTGGCCGTGTTTGTCTCTGGAAGGGCTCGAGCCAAGTGGGATGGGCTGGGGGAAATCGTGACAGTGACGGTGTCCAGATCCCTCTGGTGTCGGGGGAGCCCTGGCTGTGGGTGCTGTAGGGCAGGGCTGCAGTGCCCAGTGCTGGTGGGGACTCGGTGCTGTTGTCCCGGGGAGTTTTATCCGGCTCCCTGGAGCAGGGATGGTTCCGTGGGAGTTCAGGCTGGCACGTGTCGGGAGGACTGCATGGGATGCAGGTGGAGAGCCTGGCCAGTGTTGTGGTTGTTGCCTGGTTTTTGCCCAATACAGCTGGGTTTGGTTTCTCTCTCCCTCCTTCCCTTCCTCCTTCCCAGCGATTCCTTCTCCTTTGCTTCTCCGTGTTTGCACCTTCACGTCACCGCTCCTGGGCGGACGGGCTCGTGTCACCCCACTGCACCCCAGGGCGTGTGGGTCCTGGGGGCACCTCCTGGGAGGAGAGGACCCCCCTCTCAGTGCCTGTGAAGGGATTTAGGGAGGAATCTGAGCACAGAAAGCCCGTTGTTATTGCTCCAAAGGGCACGGCGTCGGGAGCTCGCGGTGTTGGCTCCCGGCAGCACGGCACCGGAGGCAGAGCTCAGTGCATGCAGAGCTCACCCTCTGCTCCTCCCTCCTCCCCAGGCCAACCAGGCTCTTGCTTTTTAATAATTTGGAGTCTACTGGATGCAAAAATTAAAAGAAGTAATTAGCTTTGTGCCCTTCTGGGAAGAGGCTTCAGGGAGGAGGAAGTGCTTTGCCTCTTGCTCACCCTCCCACAGCCCCTTCTGGGGAAAACCCAATGTGGAGTTATTTGTCTTTATTTTTGTTGTTGCAGGCTGATGTCCCCAGGCTGTGGTGGCTTTGGTGGCCTCGGGATAGGACTTGTGGGTGTCCCTGGAGCCTGATGGGCAGCAGGTACCAGCTCTGCCCCTCACCCTTACAAACCCCAAAGTGACCGGAATCCTTCCCGCAGTCCTGGCTCCAGCGGGACACTGCGGCCTCGCCCGGAGTGCTGGGGCCAGGCTGGGGGGCCCACGGGGATGGCACTGCCAGGGTGCCCCCAAAGGATGGGGACAGTGACGTGAAAGCCGAGTTTGGCTTTTTCCTTCTTTCTTTCCTTTTTTAATTATGATTATTTTTACTGTGACTTAACGACCTGCTTTAATGACATTTGCAGCTTGTTCTTTAACACGTGTGGGACTAGGAACAAGGTGCACAAAGAGTCACTTTTTGGCTGCTGTGGCTGTGCTCCTCTTTTCTTTCCTGCTTTGGTTCCCTAATCCAGACAGCGCTTTGCTCAGGGTTTTCTTCCTTCTTTGTATTTCCACTGGGAAAGGGGGAGCGGGGAGAGGATAACCCAACTTTTGGCCATTTGTTTTGTTTTCTTTGATACTTGAAGCAGTTTTTTGCATCGTAATAGCGAGGCTGCCCCGCCTGTGCCGCTGCTCCTGACGCAAAAAAATCAGTGATTTGGGGTCCTGTCCCACGTTGGGCTTTGGCACAGCTTTTTGGGGGGACTGTGATGCCCCAGACCGGGTGTCGGGGGCTGGTGCAGGTGCAGAGGTGTGGGATGCTTTGGAGAAGTGGGAATGAGCACAGCTCTATTTGCACTTTACCCACGTCACTAAACAAAACCGGGGACCACGGGCTGAGCTCGGGGTGGGGGCTTTGTCCCCAGCCATCCCTGGGGACACAGAGCAATCTGGTTCCATGGCCCTGGGGTGTCCCCATGCCCTGGGGAGCAGCTGCTGGAGGGCAGCTTGGCCGGCTTGGTGGGGCTCAGGTTTAGCTGAGGACCCTCCTGATCCCCAAAACTTTGGGTTTGCCAAAAGTTTGAGGCAAGCTGAGAGCGGCTCCGGGTGCCGGAGATCAAAAGTCGTCCCTTCTGTGTGTGTGTCTGTGTGCATATATATATATAAATATAGAGAGAAAAGATATTGCAAAGGATTCCTCCTCCTTTTTGGCACTTGCTGGGGGTGGGGAGCAGGCTGAGCCCCCCGGCCGGGGGCTGCACTTGGCTGTAGGGATTAATTCTGGACCAAACCTGTTCCCAGACAGCCGGCGGGGCCACCGGGGGGGCAGCAGCAAAGTACTTGAATGGCTTAGGACAGAGAGTCTGGAGAGAGTCAAGTTGCACAGTGAAAATATATATTTTTATACCTAGCACAACTTCCTGTATATTTTGGGGGTTTTTTCTTTCTTTTTTTTTTTTCCTTTTTTTTTTTTTCTTTCTGATTTGGGTTTGTTTTATTAATTATTATTATTATTATTATTAGGAAGGCAAACTTCTCAAATGTGAAGGGCGTTGGGTTTTTCCTTATCTGGTAGATGAGGGCAAGCATTTTGCACTAATGTTTCCTGTGTGTGGAGGATTAATGATATGTTTGAAAATGTTATATGGTAATGATTGTATTCTTCCGAGAAAAAAAACAGCAAAAAAAAAGAAAAAAAAAATAACCCCTTAAAACTGAATGTAAGGTGAGAACAGAGCAGTCCATCGATTGTATGCGGCTTTCCTGAGTGCCTTAGAATTTTTTGATCATTTTTTTTCCAAGGAAAACAGATTAAGAAGATCAGATCATAACCGACTCCTTCCTCCTCTTTGTTTACGACACTATTTTAAATTCTAGAATTTGGGGCTGCTTTATAATGTGAATAGGAAACTGCATTCATCTAGGTCTGACAGTGTAAAATCAGAGCATCAGTATTTATGGTATGTCTGCACCTTTATTCTTATGCTTGACTATTAGCAATATTACCTGTATATTCTATATCTAAAGTTATACCAAGCACCTTTAACGAGCGCAGAGTGTAAAAGCACCCAAGTTCCCTGCAGCTGCCGTAGTGTAGGACCAGCTCCTCTCGTCCTCGTTAGCGCTAATTAAACACCGCTTCGCCGAGGGGCTGCATGACCCCTCTGCCCCACCCGGTGTCCCACGGGGCCGGTGACATTCCCAACCTTGAATGACGGCGGTGGCAGGAGCTGCCCATGGATGGGGCTGGCCAGGAGGGATGGCACCGGCGGGAGCTGGGAGCGGGTCCTTTGGGCCACCTCCGCGGTTTAGTCCTTGGAACTGTGATTTCCCTCTGGGAATTCCCCGGAGGGCGCGGGGCCGGCGGTGGGAGCCGAGGCGGGCACGCTCCGGGGCTCCGCGGGGTCCAACCCCCCAAAACTGGAATTGTCCCCGGTGTTTGGGGAGCAGAGACCCTGCCGTGGTGTCACACAGGGGCTGCCACCTCCCGCCAGCCCTGGTCCCCCGGGGTCCTGCTCAGACCCCTTGGGGTTTTTTTCTGGAAATCGCTCGCTGCGAGTGCGGAAGGACCCGTGGGAAACCGGGATGAGCCCCGGGCGCTTCCCCGGCCGTACCCCCAGCCCCCCATGGCCAGTCCGCAGCCATCCCGGGATTCAACTGCTGTTCCAAGTGTTCCTGCTCTCCGAATCGTGCTGTGAGCAAGCGATCCCCGCGCCGGGGGCCGGAGCGAGGGGGGCGAGTGGGACCCCGGCCCTGCTCGCCCGGGGCCGGCGTCGGGCGCACTCACATTGGAAACCTCCCCCGCTCCTCCTTGAGTTTCTTCCACTGTTGAAAAGCGTTTTGCACACACGAAAAACAAACAAACAAACGAACAAAAAAAAAAAAATCGTGATTTTTATGTCAAGGGTAAAAAAAGCCAAAACTTGCAATACTATTTTTAGCAGACAAGAATAAAAAATAAAATAATTAATAAATAATAATAATTAAAAAAACCGACTGAGTATAAATGTATAAATATTTTTGACTTGAACATTTGGATGGCACTTGATTCAAATAGAACATTAATCCTTTGGACAGAATGTTTGGGGAAAAAAAAGGACTTAAAGTACAAGGTTGTTTTTAAAGCGTCTTCATAGGGTATTAAGTAGTACTGTAATTCATGACTGTTAAAAATACTTTCTGTGCTGTAAGGAAATCTCACAGTACCACTGAATTATGTTCCTCAACTGTCTCAGCCACGAACGATGCTAGCTTCTTTTTTTTTTGTTTTATTTTATTTTTTATCGTGCATTATTCACTAGTATTTATGTGCTCTTACTCTGTATAGTTCAGACTGTTATTTTGTAGCCATGGCTGACACGATATATCAGTAACTAAACAAAAAAGAGAGAAAAGATGAAGACCCCCGAGCTGGAACTGTGCTCATAGCTGTTTTCATATGATGAAAAAAATCCATTTAAAAAAAAAAAAAAAAAACAACCAACCCAGTGTGATCATTAATTGTAAAACGCTTTGTAAAATTCACATTTACAAAATAATAAAGTAAATTACAATTAAAAGGTTTTCTTTGCTCAGTTTCCTGTCTTTCTGGGTGGTGGGTAGTGTTAAGCAGGGGGTTGTTAATAGGTGCTGAAGGGGCTCCAACTGCTCAGGCTCCACTTCAAGGCATGAAACAACCCCCAAACTTGGCCAATTGAAGGGTTTTGCCCAAATTTTGGGGTTTTTGGAGTTCCCTGCACTGCCCTGGTCTCTCCCCCCACCTCACCTGATGGGGCTTGGGCATCTTTTGGCTTTTTTTTCCCGGACACGTCACACCCTCCCTGCCTCCACACTTACTGCTTATAAAAACTAATATTAATTGTTATCATTATTTCAAATTGAATTTGCAGCCCCCCCAAATCAACGCTCGGGGCTTTGCCAGAGAGTGGGGCTGAGACCGGAGGATGCAGTAGCATCCGAAAGGCGCCGCTTCCCTGCTCTGCTGGGAGCTTCCCACCTCTTCATCCAGGGAAAACCTTAACCAGGCTTTGGAAGCGGGCAGGATGGCTCCTGCCTCCCACCCGTGGATGTGCGTGATGAGTTTTCTAGGTCTCAGAGGGCACCTCGAGGCCCCGGTGCAGGGTGAGGATGCTCCAGGAGAGGCAGTGTTGGCAGCCGCGTTGCCATCCCTGCTCCAGGGTCAGGTACCAACAGGGAAGATGCTCCAGAGCACCAGGAGGTCCAAGGGGTGCCCCAGGGCTCTTGGCTCTGCCCAGGGTGGGGCTGTGGTGGGGGTTGATGTTGTCTTTGGGATGGGGAAGGGGGAAAAGGTTTCAAAGCCAGAGGGGCTGAGCTGGAGCTGGGTCCCAGGGAGGGCTGGGGCTGTCAGAGCAGGGTGGGCTGTGAGGGTGGTAATTCTCCTCTCTGTAATTTTTGTCTTCTTTTTTCTCAACCCAATTTGCCATAAAATTGCTGAGAAGCTGCAATTCCTCAGCTTAGCAAAATAGAAGTGCCCAAAAACCACTTGCATTTGGGGTTTCATTTAATCTCATCTCACTGAAAGGAAAAACACAGAAACTTGGATGCTCGTGTACGGCGCATTCCGCCGCGTTATATAAACCATTTCAAACTGATTTATTCTAAATGAGTTGTTATAATCAGAATTTTCCTTATGAGCAGCTTTCTTGCAAACGTCAGTATTTCAGGGGAGAAAAAAAAAAAAAACCCACCCAACCCCATCGTACGCCCGCTCCAATATTTCAAACTGATTACTTCTAAACACCAGCGCTAAAATTAGGCCTTTGGTGTGCGGTATTGTCAGAGTGGGTGTATTATGATCTGCAGAGAGTATAAAAAGATAAATGAGTTATTTAACCAAGTAAACGACGTTGCTGTAGAAATGTGCTGAGGGAAAGTGTGTGTGTGTGTGGGGAGGGGGGTCAGCTCACACTGGCCGGGCCCCGGGATTGCGGCAGCGACAAGGGGAACCGCTGGAGCAAACGGGGGGTGGATGGAAAGGGTTTTTATTTTGCATTAATGTTATTGTTTTTATTACTGTCGTTACAAAATATTGTGGTTTCCCCTGCCTGGGGTGGGGTCGTGATTTTGGCAGTGCGAAAAATGAGGGGGAGGTGGCTGAGAGAGGCGATGGGGCACCCATGGGTGTGCTCTTCCTCAGGGCGTTAAAAATGGCTGTTTGTTCGTGAGTTTTTGAGACTAGGCCTGTCTTAACGTTCTTGGGATTTGCTCCAGAGGGAGAGATGTTGGAGCACCGCGCCCAAGCAAACTCGCTGAATTTGGCCCTTCATTTCCACCCACACGGTTTGGTGTTCCAGGTGCATGTTGTCCCCACTGTGGGCCCCCCAGGGACACAGCTGGAGGGGTATTGGGATCAGGGACCACCAGCCTGGTGACAGCAGGGATATGGCACCGCCCTGCATGGCCCAGGAGAAGATACATCCCTGTCTCTCACAGTGCCCAGTGGCTCCCTCCTTCTCCAGCAAAACCAGTCCAAATTGAATGAAAGCTGTTCCATTTCCTGCAGTCTCTTCTGGGCTGCAGATTTAGGCTGCTTTCTGGTTTTTACATAGTTTATCTTTTCCGGCACTGCTCTGCACCAGCTCCTGGTGAGGCACCACCCCGGGAGGGCAAAGGGGATCTGGTCACCCACCACAGTGGAGAAGGTGAGCACCCAGATACAGCTGAGCCACAGGGGCCAGGAACTTGCTCCCAGGTGCCTGGAGGGACCCAAAATGTGATCTCTAGGTAGGGAGAGCAGGAGGCTCAGGAACAGAGCAGGCCAGGGCCGTGTCCAGAAGAGCCAGGGAGCAGCACAGTCCCAGGCAGATGTACCTGAGTTGGCTGGTGCAAAAGGCATTGGCCATTGCAGAAGGTGTTGGCCATTGCAGACGACGTTGGGCGCTGCAGGGGTCGGTCCCTGCAGAAGGTGTTGACCATTGCAGGAAGTGTTGAGCATTGCAGATGTTGGCCGTTGCAGATGTTGGCCATTGCAGATGTTGGCCATTGCAGACATCTTTGGCCATTTCAGTGTTGGTCATGGCAGAAGGTGTTGGCTGTTACAGAAGGCGTTGGCCATGCATGTGTTGGTCATTTCAGCTGGTCTTGGCCATTGCAGAAGGTGTTGACCATTCCAGGAGTTGGCCGCTGCAGGAGGTTTTGGCCATTGCAGGCGTTGACCATTGCAGACATTGGCCATGGCAGGAGGTGTTGGTCCTTGTCCTTCCAGCCGGGAATGTTGGCAGGCAGCCGGGAGCCTCTGGAGGCTGCCCTATCCCAGCACTGCTCCACCAGCCCCAAACTCCCTGTGAGCCCAGCACGGCTCCTGCTCTCGGCCCTGTGGCAAAGGGAACAAGAGCCAAGACCCCGGTAGGGCTGGATCCATCCTGCTCGTGTCCCGTTCCCAAGGCTGCTCCCCTTGGAGGGCAGCGAGGGGAGGGAATGGCAGGAGGGGGTGTGCCGGGGGGTGCCGCCGCTCCCCCTCCCTGCTCCGTGCGTGTGAAGGAAGCGGGAGATTGATGTCAGCCAGGCCCCTGGAGCAGATGCCATCCATCACGGCCGCGAGCGCTCCCTGTGCCGGCGGCTCCGGAGCACTCCAGGGCTGCTCTTATTTATATGCATCTTTTGCACCGAGCCATTTTATAATCGACCGTGGAGCGGCTCTCCAGCGCCGGCGACGGCTCAGATGGATCGTGCAGGACAGAAAATACAAATAAAGGGTGAAGAGTAGGAACTGCATCATTCCCGACCGTTGGCGCTGCCGTGCCCGCCTCGCCCCGGGGCCGCTCCGGAGGATTCGCAGTGCCACCAGCACATCCATCAGCTCCGGGCAGGGCTGCAGGAGGGGCTTTGCAGAGCTACTGTGGGAGCTTAAGGGTGATAATAATGGTAATGATAACGCCATGGGCTTGGCAAAGGGACGGCAGGGGTGGCGGGAGTGCCAGCGTGGCGGACGGCCACGTCCTTGGGGTGGTGACAGCCATCGACGGCGACAGTGAAGACACTCGAACAGAAAAGCTGCCCCCAGCATGGAGGTAATGGGGAGTTGCTCAGGTGAGCCAGGAACTTGATTTTTGGCCCAAGTGATGCTGTCTGTGCCGGGGCTGGGATGAGGCAGGGATGGTGTTTTGGTACCCAAATCCCTGCTGGTGGGTCTGGTCCTTGCCAGGTTTGGGCAACAGCCCTCACCCAACCCTCATCCCTCTGGGGCTCTGGGAGAGGAATTAGATCAGTCTAATTCAATGAAAGGACAAAAAGGGATGGAAAAAAAAGGAAGAAATGCCGAGCCACAAACCAAGACAGATAAATCCAGGAAGGGAATGTAATCTCACTCACCGGGCCTCACCAGAAGTTCCAATACATAAATTATTGCACCTAAAAGCATCTATAATTTCACTTCTGTGTGATTCACCAGAACGTACCACGCTGCCCTCTGCATCTCCCCATTTGATTAGACATTTGTACCAAGACAGAGCTTATGCTTAAAATAACATTACTGGAATGGAGACGGACAAGAGAATTCATTTGAATGGAAATCAATTTGATTAGAAAAGTAAATTACCCGCAGTCTATGAGCAGCATATTGCAGTTTGGAACCATAATAATAATAATAATAATAATAATAATAATAATAATAATAAATCAGTGGCAGCAAAGGATCTTAAATGTTTTAATGGAATGGAGCTGACCCGGCAGAGACTGAGCTGTGATCACTTCCCACAGGGAGACAGGGCTGGATGCCCCAGTCCTTGTGCTGGGACACCCCCAGGCAGAGCTGTCCCCTGTCCCCAGGGACCCCTGTGCCACCAGGAGCCTCTGCAGGGCACCAGCCCGTTCCTGTGCCCCCAAGGGCCGTGCAGGGCTGGGTGTGTGTGGGGGGCTGCAGGAACTGGGCACGGCTGGGCACAGCCAAAGGGGGTGTAAATGGGTTTATGTGGCTGGAGGTGCCCTCAGGGTGTGATTTTATGTAGCCAGGGGTGATGCTGGCCTGAACCAACCATCAGCACCGGCCTGGGAGTGGCTGCTCCCGTTGGGGTGACACTGGGATCCCAGCATGGCTGGGGGAGGACGGCAGCGTCCCTCCCTTCATGTCCACCCTCCACTGCCAAAGGTGTCACCACCAAGGTGACAAAGAGCCAGGGAGGCCTTTGGTGCTGGCAGGAGCCAGGGCAGGACCCCCGGTGTCTCCCTCCAGGTCCCTCCCCTGTGCCAGCTGCAGTGCGAGAACACGGCTGAGCTGCACACTTTGCTGAGCTGTGGTATCTTCTAAATAATCAATTGGTATTTAATTCCCATGTGATAACTGTCTTATTAAATCTAAATTTAATGTGTATTTGGGAAACCCTAATTTAAAGTGTTACTGCATGCACCATCTGGTGTGCTCTCTAAATACAAATGCAATAACATAATTCAGAATTACATCATAAAAGTAAGTTATAAGAGATTAAAATGCACAACTATGTTCTTCAGTCAAGGCAGCTTTTATGCTTTTGCTCCTGACTTAGACACAAATCACAGCCAAAACATCCCTACCCTGATTATGTGATTTTCTGCAGGGATTTTGGGTTTAATGGTGAGCAGGAGCGCACAGCAGGGAGGCTGGAGAAGACCAGGAACCCGTGCCGAGTTCTGCTGCCACTGAAGACACTGGAGATGTGGAAATGTTGCCCAGAGAAGTTGTGGTTGCCCCTGGAAGTGTCCAGGGCCAGGTTGGACGGGGCTTGGAACAACCTGGGGTAGTGGAAGGTGTCCCTGCCTGTGGCAGGGGGTGGGACTGGGTGGGCTTTGAGGTCCCTTCCCACCCAAACAAACTTGGGATTCCATGAAAACCTCGGCTCGCTGACGCCAGGGAGGTTCAGGGCCAGGCACAGGGAGACTCAGTGACCCACTGAGCTGCCTTTTGTTGAAAAATCAGTCAAATATAACCCAGAGCTGGGTGCATCAGTGATCTTTTATAGTGGCAGTAAATCTAATATCTTTGCAAAACCCCTATTTTCCCTCTACGTTGAATGAAACATGAGATTCCTTAATAGAGAGGGAAATTAAAATCTAGTTTTATTGCAGTTCCTGTAACTGGTATCTAAGCTATTAATAATCAATCCATTCCTGCTTAAAAGCCAACATTTATCACACCAGCTGAGCTGACGGGCACTGGGGGGAAAGTACAATTGACTGCAATTACACTTTGAAAAATGTTATCTGTGCCACTGACCACTGGGGATAAATGATGGGAACCCAGTTGCTTCTTCCAGCCTCAGAGTCATTTCCCCAACTTTTATTATGGGGTGTTTTTATTTTTCCTCGAGCCTTGGTGAAGGACCTGAGGGGAGGGATCTGTGTTGTCCCAAAGTCTTGAGGATGCCCCTTGCCGTGTCCTGGTGAGTGCAGAGGGGCTCCAAACCCCTCCAGGTCCAGCAGTGGGTGCCAGACAGACTCTAAACCTCTTTTACCAACCTCCCCTGCAAAAGTTTATTGGTTTTATTCCTGCACTTTCCAACGGGGAGGAAGAGGCTGGAGCAGGAATTGATTTCCCGGAGTTACTGGTATTAATGGAGCCGCTGACCATGGATCTCCTGCAGCAACATCCTGCTCCCCACGATAATTCTCCGGAGTCCAAACTTTTCAAATGAGTTTTTGCAATTTAAAATTAATAATTGTTCTGTCTAGAACAAGGATAATTAAATGCCTGTTCATCCTCATTATTGTCAGCCGTGTGATTTGTTGTTTTCTCTGTAATAAAATTAACCGGTTTAACTAATGGGTGCCAAAACTTGATAATTAAAGCTGAGCAAATAATTTGCAACAAATAATTTACCCAGTGGGTTTGGCAGGGTCCGTGGTGGGTCTGTGGCTGGTGGTGAGGGGCTGGGAGCCAACGGCGCTGCCCAAACCCACGCGGGGCACCCTGGGGAACCTCCTTTTTCTGACAATGGTCATTTTTTAAATGAAAATGTCTCGATTTTTTTATTTCTAAGAAAAGAGGTTCCCTCCATGGGCTTTTGCTCACACCTGGAGCACGAGGCAGATGGTTCACCAGTGTAGGCTCACCTGTGGATGAAATCCCAGAGGAAAGAGCGGCCGCTCTCAGGTAAATCCCGGTGACGACGTGGAGGTGGTCAAAAAATGGGAATTCCTGGGGAGGAGAGGAGTTAAAATAATGAGCCAACAAAAGGAGTTTGGTCAGACACAATCTGCTAACAAGAATGGACTTTGAAATGATGGTTATTAGCCAGGTTTCATTCCAGCAGCAGTTAAAGAAGCTTTAGAAGGTATCGCAATTAATTTGTGAGTTTATATTACACATTATAACGCGAGGGGCCATTAACGAGGCAGTGACATTAAATTTAATGTACTTGGTGAATGGGACAGTTTGTCTCTCCCTCCTGGGCATATTCCCTGGATGGCTGGGGTCTGGCACTGCTGGATTTCTCCGTGGGGGCTGTGGAGAGGTCGGGGAGGACCCGCCAGCACCGGGGGTTGTTGCTGTGATGCCACAACGGGACTGGGGGACACTGGTGGGAAGCAAAGCTTTGCCCCCAGCTCCAGATGAACACAAGGAGAATACAGAATGTCTCATACCTATAACTTTAAATTAAAAAAGCAATGTGCTGTTTATTGGCGCTGCCGAGTGTCTCCGGAGCGGGAGGCTCATAAAGATCATATTACAGTACAAGCCATTATGCAAAGAGTTTACTATATATACATTTCTAAATGCTTCAGCAAACAGCAGCCTCCTTACGAGCAGAGCAGGATAACTGGTTCGTTTGGGGTAACAAATGATCCTTGATTTGATTTTAAATGCAATGACAGCAAAATTTATTTCTTATTTAATCACTTGCCAGAGCTGTTGAGGACGGGATGGTATTAAACTGCACAATGCAGCATATGACTACTGAATCAGTTGAAATAGGCATAAGAATATATTATGTTTATAGGATAGAAAAAGATTGTACAGCAATGCATATAACTAGAATGGGTATTTTTGTCATTTATACAGTAGCTTATATCATTATTCCTTCCCGCTTCCAATTTTTCAGTAATAAAAATACAGGGGATGTGATTCTCTTTGCATAAACCAACTTGATTCTTTATTAAATATTTTTATTAATCTGAAGTACTACAAAGCATTTGAGCAGATAAATCAGGCTCCGAATAGTCATTTCCTCTCTGCTATGGCTCTATAAAGTGGATTCATTTATGAGTGCGCAACACCCGAAGAGAAGGTTTCCATATTCATTAATGTGCTCCCTCATGGTTCTGTTTTCCTATCCCACTGGACCATGCAGAAGGGTCCCCAAAAGAAACCAGATCCGTTCTGTTATTCCTGCCTGGTTCTGTGCCCGATTTAAGGAGGAATCACCGCACGGGTTCCACCCACCAGCCCGGTGGGAGGATGCCCAGGGTCTCTCCAGCTCTGGCTCCCCCAGCTCCCCCTCACATTCAGGCCGGGGGCACCAGCACCTTTGGGATGATTTGGGGATGGATGCAGCCCCAGCGTTGTCCCCCGTTGCCCTCCCATAGGACGTGGGCATTCCATTATTCAGCAGGGGGGGATTTGTGGACCAACCCCTCCTGAGAAGATGCCCCGTACCATGGGGCTTCGCTGGAGGCTTTTTGACCCCCTAAGGTGCCTCTGGCCTCTTGCTGCCCCTCCTCTCCCGTCACCCCACATCCTCTCACCCCACAGAGCGCAGCGTTTTGGGTGCAGCACGGCGCTTTTGGCCGCTCCCCTCCGTGCCCAAGCAGCTCCCAGCCATCCCAGGGGATGCTGCCGGGGGGAAGCAGTGCGGGGGCAGCGCGGAGCCAGCACGTTCAGCCTTCGACAGCTGACAAGTCATTGAGTCATCGGGGGAAGCTGCGGAGAGGCACAAAGGAATTAAACCTATTTAAAACCCAGCCAGGTGTGCAAACAAGTTTATCCTCTTGTAACAGCTCGCGGGGAATCGGGAGAGTTCCATAAAGGTTACGGCAGCCACGTGGATATTCAGGGCTGTTTGGGAGAGGTGACATTTAGCACCTGTGTTTGGGACTCACCGGGACCCCCCGAGCTGCTGCCTTCACCCAGCCGAGCCCAGGGCTGCAATTCCCGGTCCTGTGCTGGGATCAGCCTCGTCCTGCCCTTCTCCCCTCCTCGCTGCTGCAGCCCGGGGGGTTGCCTTTGGTCTCAGATTTTTCCTGCAGCAGCTGTCTAACATTTGTTTGCTGTTTGGGAACAGGAATGATGGCACTCGGCAAAAGGCAGGGACCCTCCGGAGCTGCTGCTGGCACAACCCCACAGCCTGGCATCCCAAAATATTCCTTCTGCTACAGGTGCCATCTTCAGGGGGATTTAGCCATCCATCTGGCCACACTGCTGCTGGTTCCTGCCCTTGAGCATTCCTGCTCCCTCCTGCATCCTCCCACCCTGCATCCCAGCGGGGCTGTGGATGCCCCACGGATCCAGCACCGGGAATGAGCCCACCGGCACCACAGAAGGATGTGGATTTGCCTTCCCTCCCACCCCTACCCCACTGATCACGCTGGAATAAGGCGATGCAGGGGTTTGTCCCCACAGGAACAGCGCTGGGATGGCTGATTTCGTGGCTGGAGACAATTCAGGGCTGTTTCGCCTCTCCATATGCACCGGGGTGTTTTCCTTGCTGGGAGCTGCTGGGGGTGCACATAAATCCACTGTCAGCAGCAACTGTGTCACAGATGTCCCAGGACATGAATTTTTTCACCAGTTTTAGTGCTGGTGTAAAGTTAAATTATGGTAGTTGTCAGCATTAGCAAAAACCACCATCCCCATCCTGCCGGTAAAAGCACAGCAGTGGGGCCTGGGGGCTGGAGGAGAAGGAGGAGAGGTGGGTCAGCTCCTGTTTTCTGGGAATTACAGGGACCAGGCTATCGTGGAGCTGGGACTGGTGCTGGTGATTTTGCTGTGGTCAAGGCCAGCAGCATGATGGCAAAAGCCGTGGGGGTGCCAGTGCGGGCACCTGAGGCACGGGAAGATTTTTTCCAGCCCTCCATCTCCCCCTGTAACGTTCCAAGGACCAGCTGCACGCTCAGACCCCACTCAGGACCCCCAGAGAGGAAGGTGGAAGGTGTGTTTGAACTCAATCCAGCCCAAAAACTCACGGCACTGCCCAGCTGTGCCAGGGACACCTTGGGAAGCACCCAGGTCGGCACCTCAGTGGATGTAGAGCTCCGGCCGCTTCCAGGACACGCTGACACCACCCAGCACTGACCCAGGAGAAGAGGAAGAGTTTTACACCTTTGCAAAACCATGTTCAAGAAGGAAATGAGCAGGCAGCAGCTGTAATTGAGATGGATGAAAGGGCGGCCGCTTCCCCCAGAGCGTTCCAGGCACCAGACTTGAGAGGAATATGAAGTGCTGCTGCTCTCCAAAGATCGCCACGCTGCCGCTGAATTATTAATGAGCAGGAATGATTTCATATTTAATCTAAAGACTATTAATTACACTGCAGAAGAGCAACACACCATCCTGAGAGCCCCTCTCGCCAAGTGAATAATTTAGTGATGCCCCATATTTTACCTCAATGTCAGGGCGGGCGGTGAGACCCCTCCTGCCTGAGCAGACTCTGGTGGCCCCAGGGCTACCTGGTGTTGAGGGCCAACCCCAATCTCTGAGCCCCGCGGCTTGACGAAGTGCACAAGGCAGAGGGGGATGATTTGGGGTCCCTTGGGGCTGGGGGCACGGCTGTCCCTCTGTCCCAGCCATGCTCAGAGCCCGGCAGCTGTGGGAAAGCTGAAGACAGATGTTTATTTGCCCAGGATTATTTGCTGATCACTGTTACAGTGATCCAAGATGATCATTAAAAAGTGAAATGGGCTGTTTAATAATGATGCTGGGAGCACGCAGTGTGCCTCGCATTACAAGGGTGTTTAAGCATGAGCCCAATTAAGTCCCTCACATCCCTACAGAATTACCCCAGTTGTGCAAACTATTAGGCAAACTCCAGGCTCCTCGTACTCACAGGCAATCCTGGAGCCTGGCACTCTGCTAGAGACCCATTTCTGTCCTGAAGCTAAATTAAAATCCTATTGTGCCAGTGTTGCTAATATTTCCTGCTCTTGTTTCCAACAATTAAATTGTGACATTCTGCCAAAACATACAAGGAAACTAGAAAATGCTCTTGATCAGCTGGAGAGAGAAGGCAAATCCTCCCAGCTGCCTCCTGCCACCCAGATGCCAGGGACAGTCACAGGTTAAACAGCACCTGCTGCCCTTCTCAAACAGGTACTGCACATCCCTTTAAATCCCCCCCTGAATTCTAATTCCCTTTTCCCCCTGGATCTGCTGCCCCCGGCCGCTGCCCCTCCCAGCGCTCCTCGGGGAGGGCACGGGGGGTTCCCTGCCCCACACCACCTGCAAGCCCCCAGAGTGCCCCTCCCGGTGCCCTCGGAGCAATGTCCCCCTGGCTGGAGGGGGCTGTGGCTGCTCCCGGGCAGGAAAGAGCTGGGGGGGGACCCTGCGGGTGTTGGGGACCCTGCAGTGGGACAGGCAGGGACCAGCACCTGCAGAGCTGTGGTGAGAGCAAGTCAACTGGTGGAGGAGAAAGGGCGGGGGGAAGAAAAGGTTGTTTAAGAAAGAAATGACTATTTGGTCATGGCTTACAAGCTGGTACTTAGAAATTCCATGAATTTTAAAATAAAGACATCGTGAGATTTGAACTTTCTTTTGAATACTCACAAACTGCAGTGCCTAATACCTTCCCTGGCCATTAAGGAGCTGTGCTGGGAAGCAGAGAGAGCTAAGTACTACACTGATAGAGCAGTTAAACACCGTAATGGAATTGTGTTTGGAGAGGCTGCAAAGCCAGGTATAGAGCCCATACATAAACAAGGCCATTACCAGCCAGGGTAAGTGGTGATAGAATTTCATGAATATCCCCACAAAAAGCTTTGTATATTTATAACAACCTGCAGAGTCGTTCTGAACACAGTCAGGGGCCTTTCAGAGTGACTCTGGAGTTAAATTGTACAATAGATCTGCGTCCCTGCCTTGGGTATCGGCTCCAGGCAAAGCTGGGTGGGCACAGGGGTCCCTGGCTGGGCACTCTCCTGCCCACCCGGGGTGCTGGGGGTCCTCAGCCAGTGCTGGCAGTGACAGCCTGGTTGTTATTGCCCACAAGGTCTTCCAGTTTCCAACTTAAACCACTCTTTTCAGGAAGGTTTTCAGGATGATCCTCTGTTTGCAGCAGGGGAAGCAGAAGGGCGCTGCTTCCCAGCCGGGATGGAGAGGGGAGCAGGAGGAGTGGCTGCTCCTCTGCTGTCTGACTGGGGAAGTTGCCAAAGGGCAAGAGACAGAAGGTTCCTTTATTTTCCAGGAGAAATAAATGTGGGAGTCATCAGACCTGAAGGATCAGGACGGGGCTCCCACAGGGGCTGCACCCGGAGAGGACTCAGAGCAGGGCCTGGGGCAGGGGCCCAGCTGAGATCCCAAACTGGGGCTGCTGGGCACAGACAGATCCTGCTGCTTCCCGCGGCTGCTTTGCTGGTGATCCTGCACCGATCCCACAGCATTCCTGGGACACACAAGTCCGACACAAGGAGAACACTTGTGTGCTGCCAGAGCCCCAAAATGCCTCCGCAAGGAACACACACCTCTGCAGCTGGAAAACAGGAGAGCAAAGTCGTGAGCATATTTACTGCTTTAATTTAAATAAATAGGTACTTTAAACTTAGGAAAACTTAGCTCTGCAACTCTTGCACAACCTGAACCCGAGTGATAGGTGCAGCTCGGGCACGAGCCATAATAAAATGCTAATTGCAATTCATAAATTACGTCGGGATGCCTGGGACTGGTGGAGCTCCTGGATGAAGTGTAGCGTTCAATTTATCCTGTGCGTGCTGCCGACAGTGCTGCCAGCCTCTTTCTTGTCCCCCTGTGTTGTTTTGTCATCTCTGTACTATCACCAATTCATCACAAAGGCAACTGAACTCGCCGATGTCCACCCACCGGGTGACTTTGTCTTCGCTACTCTATGACTTCTAAATTAAATTGTCAAAACACATTACTGAGAAAAATATCGCGAAGGGGAAGTTCTTTACCCTTTTCTCCCAGCTGAAGAGAGAATGGGTTTGATTTGGAGAAAACATGTCTGCTTCATTATCCCTCCCGTTATCATATTTCTTCACTCAGCAGCAGCAGGAAGAGTCGATACACAAGACTTGGATGACATGATGGAGCATCCCACAGGAGTTGTCTCGATAAATTCTGAGATTGCCCAGGAAAAGCTGGGGGGGGGGGTGTAATTTTCACTCTCTTTTATTCCTCCCACTCTCAGACAATTTAAAAGAGATTAGGGGATTTGCTGGTGTGGATTTCCCTGAGCTGGATGTTCCCACTCTGCCAGCACTGGTTGGTTTGGAATAAGTTCCTTGGAGTCCTTGCAAGAGAAGAAATTATCCCAGGAGAGGGATGGTGGAGGGCACAGGTCCTGCTCCCACACCTCTGCTCTCTGAGTCCCAGAATGGTTTGGGTTGGAAGGGACCTTAAAGCCCATCCAGTGCCACCCCTGCCATGGGCAGGGACACCTCCCACTATCCCAGGTCGCTCCCAGCCCCACCCAGCCTGGCCTGGGGCACTTCCAGGGATGGGGCAGCCACAGCTGCTCTGGGCACCCTGTGCCAGGGCCTCCCCACCCTCACAGGGAAGAATTCCTTTCTCACATCCAATCCAACCCACTGCCCCATGTCCAGGGGGTTTGGCAGGTGGGCTCCATCCCCCCTGCCCTGGGTCTGCTGTCCCCCCACCACACAGGGTGAGACCCCAGGCCAAGGCTGGGTAACAGAGGAGGATCCTGCTGCTGGATGCAATCATGGAAAATAATTTGCCTGGAGATGTAAAACAAGAGGAGCCTTTCCTCAGAGGAAAAGAGCTGTTGATTCCCTGTTTTCTCATTCCCATGCTGGTCTCTGGGCATAATGGATCAGCCATAAAAAGCAAGTAACACATTGTGCACTCATTCTTTTGGCTTTGGACAATATCATCTTAATAGACACATATTGTTTATTTATTCTGCTGTAGAGCAAGGGAAGGAGGCAGTGCCCAATGTTTAAATGGGGTATTTTTAAATGCTCCCATTCCCTGGGCCGTTATGATGCATTAGCCATCAGTAGTCAAATTGCCTTGTATTTGCAATTTTATAGGTTCATTTTATCAAGCACACAGGAGCTGCATTCAAAGCACAGAAATAAAGTATTCCACTTTTGTTAGGCAAGTGCTGCTTCAACGCAAGAGATGGCCAGAAAGCAGAAATCTTTTCTCCCCTGCCTCAGCTCCAGATTCATCTCCAAATATTGCTTCTCCTTGGAGCAGCGACTGCTGAGAGACCCTTTGTGGCTGTGGAAGATCCTCTGCACACCAAGAGCTCACCACTGGATTTATCCTGCAGGGAGCTCAGCCTCTGCTCCTTGGCTGCTTTAAAACACCTCCCAGCAAAGCCTGATCCTTGTTCTCCCTGGCAGTGGCTCCTTCCCGGGTGGGGATCCAGACTTCCAGCTCCCTCCACGGAGCAGGGAAGTTGCAGAGAGCGAAAACTGCCAGGAATCAGCAGGACCGCAAAGTTCTTAGGGTTGATTTGGTGGCCAAGCTAGGGCTTGGCCCTTCACAAGGACTTGGGGTCACCGCACTGCCACCCTCGGGACCTGCGCTGTCCCCTCGTGTCAGCCCCGTGGGCACCGCCCGGCTCCGGGGCCACGCTTTTGGGGAGGGCAACTCGTGTAGTTTATTCCCAAGGGGAGCTGCTGCTGGCTGGGAGTTTGCTGAGCAGGAATTTGCTCCCTCTCGTGGGCCCTGGAGCTGGTGGCCGAGCTCGGCGTGGCAGAACAGGATGGGATTCCTTGGCATATTGGAAAACGGGAAAGAAAATCTCCCGTCTGACTTCTGGGAGCTTCTGGTGGAGCACGGAGCAAGTGCAAAGACCCCCAGAGACGCAGCCCGGGGTTGAGGCTTCGTGCAACAGCATTTGGCAGCCCCAAAGTAACTCTGCCCTCTGATGGGCTCAAGCTGTGGCTCTCCAGAGCTCTCAGCTCCCCCTCACATAACACTTTACAGCCTTTATTGTCTCCAGGTCTGCTAATCCCGCCTGGATTTATTTCTTCCAGAGAGCTTTAGCTGCTGTTCACCCAACTCCACACGCCGTGAGTAACATCAACATTGCAGGGCTCATTCTCAGGGATGAAACTACAACAAAATTCCTCTTATTTTCTGAGCAAGAACAGCTCCATTTAATACGTCCATAAAAATCCAGCAGCCGCAGTACCCTTTTTTCATTTCAAGCTCCCTTTAATGGTGTATTTAACACTAAAAAGCCCCACAGCGTGTCAGGCTGCAGGAAATAGTGGGAAAACAAGTCAGAGCATATGGAGCGTGCAGAGAGAGCGTGGCCAGCACTTTGCAGCGGATTACGCTTGGATTTTGTTGTTGTTGTTGGACACAGACAGATCCTGGTGTGTCCTGTGGCTGCTTTGCTGGGAATCCTGCACCAATCCCGCAGCATTCCCGGTTGTCCAGCACAAACAGGACAGATGTGTTGGCTGTCAGAGCCCCAAAATGCCTCCACAAGAAACCCACACTCAACCTCCGCAGCTGGAAAACAGGAAAGCCACCTCTTGAGCGTATTTATTGCTTTAATTTAAATAAATAAATAGGTACTTGAAACTTGCAGAAAGTTTGCAGCGCTTGTGAAACCTGAACCCAGGTGATTGGCGCAGCTCGGGCACGAGCCATAGAAATAAAACGGTGTTAATAACGCGTTAAAAAATATTAATAACAAAATATATCAATACATGACATGTGTTGGCTGGGAATTGAATCCCACGGTAAGGACGGGACAGGGCCGGGAACCGGCAGCTCGCGGGCCCCCTCTAACGGCCCGCGACGGAACTCCCGGTGTCACCGGCCGGTCCATCCCGCTCCGGCCCACCCCGCTCTGGACAGCAGGATCCCTCCGGTGTCCCCCGGTGTGTCCGAGAGCCCCCAGCCCTGCTCGGGAGGCCGCAGCGATCCCCCGACCTCCCGCCGGACGGACTCCAACTGAGCTCAGAGGACTACAACTCCCGGCATGCACCGGGGCAGCGCCGCGCTGCCACCGCGCACCGAGGAGGGGCGAGAGACCGCGATCCCACAATGCATCGGAGCAACCCCATATTAATGGCGGCGCCTTTAATAAACGGTCTTAAACGTCGTTAAACGCCATTAAATGTCATTAAACGTTTATTGAAGGGTTTATTAAACACGGAGAACCTCAACTGCGCGCCTAGCGGCCGGGGGGATTCCTACGCCCTCACTTCCGGAGGCGCCCGCCGCAGTAGAACTACATCTCCCAGTATGTCCCGCGGTACCAAACACTTCCGTTTCCGGCCGCGGCGGGAGCGCCGCCGTGTCCCCGGAGGGACGGCGGGGCCCGGGCAGTGACACCGGCGGTGACACCGGGCAGGGCCGGGCCGGGCACAGCGACCGCCACGCTCCCAG
>WBMZ01001549.1:0-41199 GCA_013400975.1 Atrichornis clamosus
GTCCGCCCGCTCCGCCGCCTCCGCCCAGGCCCGGAGCGCGGCCACTGCCGCCGCCATCGCCGTCATCGCCCCGCGGCGCTCCGGGGCCGCGTCATCGCCCCGCGCCACGCCCCGATTGGCCGGTTGGGGTGGCGGTTGGTTCGAACGCGCCGGGACACCGGCACGGCCCCGAGCGCGGGACCGGCACCGACCGCGGCTCCGGCGCGATCCCGGAACCGGCACCGACCACCGATCCGACCCCGACAACGGCATCGACCCGATCCCAGGACCGGCGCCGGTCACCGACCTGACCCCAACAACGGCCCCGACCGCGGCACCGGCCAGACACAGACTACCGGCACCGACCGTTGCATCGATCCGACCCCCGGGACCGACATCGACCACCGGCACCGACCGCAGTACCAACCCCCGGCATCGCCATGGCTCCCGCCAAGAAGAAGGGCGGCTCGAGCTCGCGCAGCAGGAAGCTGGCGGCCTTCCTGAAGGATTTCGACCGCGATGGTAGGAACGGGAGCGGGAGCGGGAGCGGGAGCGGGAGCGGGAGCGGGAGCGGGAGCGGCAGAGGGAGGCGAGGAAACGGGAGAGGGCGAGGGAACGGGAGCGGCCGCGGGCAGGGCTGACGCCGCGTGTCCCCGCAGTGAAACGACGCCTGGAGCGGCTGCAGGCGGACGGGGAGTGCCTGGTCAAGGAGATGGAGAACCTGTACGACATGGAAATCCTGCGGCTGCCGGTGGAGCTCCGCCAGATGAATTGGCTCGAGTACTTCGGTGCGGAGCGGGGCCGGGAGGCGCTGGGCTGGGGGAGCGCGCTCCCTCTGGGATAATAAGGGAGCAGCTGGGATCTGCTGCGCCTGGAATCCCCAGGGAAGCGTCCCGCGGGCTGTCCCGGAGTGCTGCCCCCGTTCTCTGAGGCTGGAAACTTGTTTGTGCTGGGTTTTGCAATGGTGACAGCCCTGCTGTGTGAGCTGTGCTGGACATGTACTGATTTGTCTGAAATGGGTTTTTTTTAGGTAAAGAAGGAAGTGGAAAGACGCTGGAGGAGGTGGCCATGGTAGGTTTCCAGCACAAACATGAAGCTGTCTGGAGCCATCACACACTGCTACAGGGGCTCCTCACGCTGGAACAACGCTCTGGAGTGTTGCAAGAGAAACAGTTACATCAATATTTTCACAAATGTTTCTTTAAAACTTAAAACTAAGAGATGCTCTTTGTATTAGATATGGAGTTTGCGTGTTCCTGCTGCTGCGTGTTAGCCTTTCCTTACCTGCTGGATTGCTCTCCCAGATCCCTGAGAGCACAGACATTTTGCAGTAATTGAAAGCATTTCCAAACTGGTTGAGCAGCAGGGTGTGGGCAGGGCACATCTGCAGCTGCCAACCGGGCACTGAGTCCTGAGGGCGTGTGGAAGCTGGCGTGTTGTCATCCCCAGGCTGATGTGAAATGCCCAGTTTGAGCTCAACAGCAAACATGGAGCTGATCTAGCTGTGAAAGAATTGGGGATTTGCTCTGCAACTTTGAGTCGCAACAACTCTGTGCCGCCAACAATCCTAACGGTGCCGCAACTGTTTTTCATTTTAGGAAGACTTGGAAATAGCAGAAATAGACAAGCTGACAGCAGGAGTTATCAATACTCAGTTTGAAATCATCAAGAAAGGTCAGTTTAAGCATTGTGGTGTGATTGGTGAGGTGGAAGCGTGTAGTGGTTACTTAACGTGAATAATAATTCAGTTCTTGCTCACATCCCTCAATATATTTAAACCAGGAAAATAATCCTATTTTTATCCCTAGTACCATTAGGATTGCATTGAAATTTGGATATCAGATGCAAATTGTAGCCAAAAATGCTTGTAGTTGTTTACTGTTTGCCTCCCATTCTAAATAAGAATTTAAAGTTAATCTTTACTTAGATAACACTTTTTATTTCTAGTGGAGAAATCCAAAAGGAGTGTTGAAGCCACTGAGGAGGAAGCAGAGCCTCCGTCGCTTCCTCTGCCAAAGAAATCTAGAGTTGACAGCCAGTGTCCTTCAGAGACAGAGGCTGAGAATGTGAATCCAAGAACTGGCAAGGTAAATAGCTGTTCTCTGGGACGACTTTATTCCCAGGATATAAATTTCTAACTGAGCTGGTGACTAGGTCTGTCCAGAATGCTCTGAGGGGGATTTCAAACAGCTGTTGCTTCCCAGAGAATTCTAGCCATAGAGTGAGGTCACGAAGGCTTGAATGGTGTTTGTTCTGGGCTCTTGTGCCATGGAAAGGGATTGAGCCAAACATTTTGTATGGAAGCATCTGTTTGTGTGGACTCAGCTGTCCCACAAGAGGGAAGTAACTGATCTGGTGAGTGTTGTGTGCTTCAGGTGAAGACGTGCACCAAAAAGCCGCCCGTGGCCAGAAGACCCCCCTCAGCAAGAGTGAAGCGCATGAGCAAGAGGTAATGGGGATGTCTCTGCCTCATCTCCAGAATGGAGAATGAGAGTGTAAATATCTCTCTTTCCTGGGATGAACTTTGGTTCAGTAGTGGGAGTGGGGAGAGTTGTGCCATGCTATAGGAAAAGTTTGATGGGAGTGAAAGGTGAACAACTGCCTCTCCTGTGAGGACCAACTGTCCCCAGCTTTGGGGGTCACTGATTGGTGAGACCTCTGGGTTTTGTGGTGATCACCTTTTTCAAGTGCCTGTACATTTGTTATTTGTCATCTTATGAGCAGATGTTTATTTCCCTTCAACAGATCAAGCAAAAACAGTTTTATCACTCCAGCTACTGGGAGAATGGTTGATTTCTGTGCTCGGGGAGGCACCTCCATGATCACACCCAAATTTGATTCCAGGTTTGTATTCTGTTAGATTCCTCTGTTAATTTGTTAACAAATGAAATATATTTCTCCTCTATCCCTGTTATAAACTGCTTTATGTCACCTGCTTGCAACACAACCTTTAGCGGCTCTCCGAGCCTGAAATGAAAGACTTTGACCAGATGTGCTTTGAGCAAATACTACTCACTGATTCCTTGTTGTTTCAGGGTGTTCAAGACGCCGGGTTTGCGCACGCCCGCGCTCAACGAGCGCGTTTACACCATCTCTGCCAACGGCAGCCCCCTCGCCGACACCGGGGACGCCTTCCTCACCCTGCCCCTCGGCGGGGGGGAGGTAATTAGTTCTCGACCCTTCATCTGCACAGGAGGGGCTGGAGGGACGTCCAGGCGGGGCTGAAGTTTCGAACCTCTTGGTGCCTCACCAGCTTCAGTTCATCCACGCTTGTCTCGTTAGCTGTGCCACTTCAGTTTATCAGGGGATTGATTGAGCTTAAAAAGAACATTAAGAGACTCTCAGTCAGGAGTGGGAGCTGCTCAAGCTGGTCAAAACAGAATAGAAGGATGTTTTGTTGTGCACTGAAGTAACACTTAAAGAGTAGCAGTAGTAGCAGTAATGTATTAATGCATGGGAGGAAAGGTGTGAGATGAGCTCCTGGTTCAGCTGAATGTAGTACTCTGCCGGTCTGTAGTTTCATATTATGCTTAGATCCTAATTACTTTTATTTTTTAATTTAATGTTTTTGCTGCCTCCAGCTGCTGCAGCTGTCCAAACAGAAAACCTGAGATTTGGGTTTGTTTCCACAGAGCATACGTTTGACAGCAAAGGATTTGACCAAGAAGAATCTTCTTCAGCTGAACCCCAAGGCCCGAGGGCTCATGAAGAAGCTGTCAGTAAGTCTGGGTGTTTTTTGTCAGCCATGACCTGAAGCTGTCCCTCTCTCATCAGTCAGGGAACTGTTGAGCTGCAATAGAAACTCTTTATTCCCCCCTGGCCCCTTGTTTTCCATTTTGGCTCATGTCAGCGGTGAAGAAGCAGCACAGAGCAGGGAAGGTGAGGGAGGAGCTTTACATCACATCTGGCTGAGTACACAGTGGGGAAAAAACTGTTTTCAGTGCTCTGAAAAATGGAGAGAGTTGTCCTTTAGGCCAGAGCTGCAGGTGGTTGTGGGCTGTACCAGTGTCTCTGAGTACTGACTGATTTCTCTTTCCTTCTAGGTTTGTCTTGCACAGGCTTGCAACGAGACAAAATAACCCCTAGATGGAAGTCAGTGAGCATTGACATCCCTATGTAAATACATTTTACATTTAGGACTGCTACGTTCATTTAGTTCTTGTTCTAATTTGTATCTTCCTTTTATTGATTTACAGAAGGGATGCTAAAAACTAGTTTTTCTACCTATAATATGTACTGGGATCAAAATAAATTGCTTTTTTTTAATTTGGGGAGAAAAACCAGTCTTAATTTCCTATTTCCTTTAAGGCTGAAACCATGACACAGTTCTCTTAGGCTTGCAGATTAGCAGTGGGCAGAAGGGCTGTTGATTGGCATGTTAAGAGCCATGTTCAAAGCAAAGAACTCTGCTTCTCTAACTTTGTCTAGGACGGGGTTTTTTTTCTAAAATAAGACTGTTTCTTTGTTAGCTAGTGCACCATCCTTTCCAAAGATGCCTCTTTGTCCTTAATTTAAGCCTCTTTATGGGCTATCATAAATGATGTTGAGACTTTGGTACTTTTTCTATGTTTGAAAAATTCTACTTTTGCCAAAACCAGGCCTGCAGCATGATTAAAAGGGAGACAGGGACAAACTACAATCAGAGCTCTTTGGTGCAGCTGGTGGCATGGGAGAAAGCTTGTAAAACAGCATTCATATGTTAATTTTCTTTAAAGAGCAAACATGTTGCTGTAATGCAGACCTCGGGTATATACCTGGATTTGGAAATCTCTGTTTAAGAGGTTTTGGCAGGTTCTAAGTTCTAACTGCAGGTGGCAATATTATAAACCACTCAGCTACATGTACACCTGCTTTGCTATTCTGTGAACATATTAATTAAAAGCACCAATTAGTTAAGCTGTAAATTAAAAATTTACATATTTACAGATATATAAGTTGATATTCTGCTTTAAACACACATCTTTACTAGGAAAACAAAACTGACTAGAATTCTTAGCCTGCCTGGAGAATTCTTCTGCCAACACTGTCTGATGTGAAAAGTTACATTCTGGTTTTTTTAAGATCAGAGTTCAAGAGTCCTAAATCAGTGATGGGGAGCTGTACCTTCAAAGGTGAAATGAAATGCATCTCTGGAAGGTGCATCCACACCTCTCCATACCCATCTCCCAGGCCTGCATCAAGGATTTCCTTGAGTCCATGAGGCCGGCTGGGTCTTGGGTTTCACAGACTCACAACTGAAAGTTTGAGCCTCTGAGGAGACCAAAAATCAGTGTATCCAATTTATTCATAGATGGGAGCTTGCTAAAGGCAGGATTTCTCTCACAGCTGGGCTGCACATCAGATCCGTGTTGGCTGTGAATTTTATTTGCAGCGAGATAATATGGAAACTATAGTGGCTGGGCCTGGCTGTGGAACTGGGAGCGGGGAGGGCACTGCTTGGCTGTCACCAAGAGCTGGGGAAAGCAGAAATATCCTCCTAAAATCCAGTGGGGGCAAGCGGAGCCTGTGGAGTGTGGCTTCTCAGCAATTTCAGCCTTGGTGCTGATGAGAGTAGGGAATAAATTCTCCATTTATTTCACAAAATTAATGCCCTTAAGCCACCGAGCTTTACATTCCCCTCACCCAGAAGCATTATTGCACTGAAAAGCAGGATTAGACAGAATTGCTAATTTGAATTTTGCACATGGACACCAAAATCCCAGGCACCTCCCTGTCTCTCCAGGGAAAGATTCATTGCCTGCTGCACTGTAATGATACTAATACCTCTTAATAAGGGCGAGACAGAAATGTCCTCAAAATCAGGAGCAATTCCGTGTGCTTGACACCCACTTCCATGGGAGGATGCCAGTAAGGGGCACAGCCCTGGGTGTGCTCACAGAGTCGCAGACACACTCCTGAATGTCTGGGGAAAGGGGTGGGAGGCGCTCAGGGCGTGAATAGCCCCGAGCTTTGTTCCCAGGGCAGCCGGAGCACTCCGGAGGGAGCTCCCCGAGGGAGCGCCTGGAGTTGCAGCCGCGGTTCTTGGCGTTCCTGCGCTCCGCTGCCGTGCCGCTGTCTGTCGCTGCTCTGCCAGGGTCACACAGCCCCGCAGCCACCAGCCCAGAGCAGCTTTCCAGGGAAAAAATCGATAGTTACAGGTCAATCTTCCCTATAAAGTACAAACCCTGCTGATGGTGCACAGTTCAGGGCTGTACTGAGCAGGGCAGCCAACGGGCTTCATATGCAATTTGAATTTAATTCCTTTGCTGTGGGGGTTGTAACTGGAAATATCAATAAGGTCTCAGCTGCTGTTGTGATCCCCTCCCTGAGCCCTGAGCAGGACTGGGACCTGACTACAGCCCCAAACCAAACACGGTGCCCTGGGGAAAGCTTTGCATTTGGTGCTGTTGGATGTTCCTGTGTATTTCACTATTTCCCGAAATAAAAAAGCTGTGAATTTTCTTCCCACTTATACCTGAAATGGTCTGAGAGCCCTGAGGCAGGATGGAGGGGTCAGTGAGCAATGGCAGCTTGCAGATCGGGGTCTCTCCCTGCCCACCCTGCAGCAGAGCCGGGGCTGTGGCAGGAGAGGGGCAGGAGCAGGGCTCTGCTTCAGCTGGAAGGCTGATCTCCCACTGAGGGTGACCTTGTGGCCCAGGAGCCGGGGAAGCGGGATCCTGATGGCACTTGATTGATGGGATCTGAGGAGTCGTTCTCCCTCAATGTCAGTCGGCCGCCTCCACTGACTGCAAATGAAGGCACGAGCAATTGGACAGTAATCGATGCCAGATGGAAGGTGCAGTTGGAAATGCCTCTGTCTGGAGCGTGTGGCCGGCGGGAGCCCTGGCCAGGGCAGCGCTAAGCGCGGGGCTTGGGCCCACTCGGACACTCCTGCTTTGTCTTGCTGTTCATTATGGCTCACAAGGTGATGGAACTGCAGCTCCATGGGAACCTGCCGGACAAAGAAACCCCTGCCAAGTGCTGCCAGCACTGAGTGCTGCCTGGCCGAGCAGCTCCTGCGGATCAAAAGATGCCATCACCCTGCTGCGTGGAGTGGGACAGGGATCCGGAGCGCGATGGCTCCTCTGTTCCAGCCCAGGGTGCAGAGACGAGAGCACGTGCAGGCACGGTGGGGAACAGAGCACTCAGAAACCACGTCGCAGCTGCCGGGTGTCAGGGGATCCTGAGGGCACGGGGCAGCAGCCAGGCCTTTCTGTGCCTTGTACTGCCTTGGCAGAAAGGGAACCTCCAGGCTGGGGGAGCGCGTTCCCCAGGCCGGCACGCTGAGCCCTCGGGGACGTCGGGAGAGCTGAGCATGGATCAGGGTCTGCAGCTCAGCCTTGAGCACTGGATTCACTTCTGTGTGAGTGCCTTGTTCCCTTGTACCCAAGTGCCCAGCTCAGGCGTGAGCACCCAAACAGGGGCCAGGCAAGGGCCCAGTAGCAGTGTCTTGCAAAATGGAGATTTGCTGGAGAAGTTGTTCTAAAGAAGCTGCTGTCCTGGAGTCCGTGACCAAGCTGGGGGCTGAGAGAGGCACCACTGGTCCTGTCCCCATCACTCCCTTTTGGTCTTACCAGGGCTTGGGGACAGGAGGATGGGCCAGCACAGCCCCAGCACATTGCCTCAGCCTTGCTGTGCCCAGCAAGCAGACAAAGGGATCCTGGACAGAAAAGGGCTTTTCACTTCTGCTCTTCCACCTGTCACCTTCCAGAGGTTTCTGGGGTGGAGGACAGGGCAGCATCCTTCACCCACCATGCTTGAACGGGGCCATTCCATCCTGTCCCATGGCTCAAGGAGCGACCGTGACTCTGCAAGGTGGGACTGAAGCTGCCCACAGGGACCCAGGTGACAAATCACCAGTGACATTTTTGAGGGGAGCATGCACATGCAGAGATGGGGTTGTAATGAATTAAGTGCTGTTAAAATTGATGCAGGACTGCCATAAGGAATGTGCATGTGTTGTGAGGAGTAGGACACGGATGTGATGAATATTGTCCATCAGCTGTGATAAAAAGCCTATAACCCCAATACATATTTTCAAAAACTAATTTAAAGCTGAAAGAGATTATTAAAAATGAGGAGAGGAAATTGTCTGGGATATATTTAGAGTCCCTTGCTAGGTAAGATGAATTCCAGAAGTCAAAATACTGCCTGTGGGGTGAAAGGGATCGATGCAGATATTGTGGTGGCTCATGATAAGAAGACAGGGCTGAGGCAATTCCACTGGCCGAGGAGGGAAGGAGAGCTCTTGTCTGGGACCGGTGTGCTGGGGACAGGTGTGCTGGGGTCCAGGAGGGACACAGAGCAGGGACTGTCCTGGAACTGTCAGCTCTCCCTGGGAGAGTGGAGCACGTCTCTGCCCCCAGCCTGGGGTCCGGCTTGTCCCTTACAACCTCGGTTCCCTTCCTGAACCTATGGCTGCTTTGCAACTGGGCAGTGGGGACATGAGCTGGTGAAGGATCCTGGGGATCCCGAGAGGAAGCAGCTTCTGCAGAACAAGGTTTACAAGCAGCCGTGCCTGGATGCTCAGGAGAGAAGCCCCCAGCGCTGGGTGGACTTGGGCTCTGTCCCTCTGCTTTTCTGTCTGTGACATTAGGAGGACACGTGTCCCTGTACCCCAAGTGCTGTGCGTTTAGGCATCAGTGCCAGTGTGGGTCTGAGGAGATGAGCATGGTCAGCCTGCAACCTGCTGTGCCCCGGACATCTGGAAACCTGAGTTTTGATCTTGGCTGTTCTCTCAGACTTTCATTTATCTCTCTGTGCTGTTCTCGATGACAAGATCATTAGAAACCCAGTTGCTGTTGCTGAGCTCTTCCTCCCGAGCTGTGTGTAACCGTGGACGATGCCTGCAAGACAAGAGGTTTAATTGTGTTCTGCCAGCAGTCACGGGATGTCAGCCAGGCAGATTTAAAGCCAGGCTGGATGGGGGTGGGAGATGCACCTCCATTACTCACCAGCCTGGATGAGGTTTAGCTTTATTGTATCCCAAAATAGCCAGAGCCTGGGAGGTGCTGATTGAAGCCATTTGCAAACATGACAACGTCCTCGGGACAAGAGGTGTCTAATCTAATGAAGCCAGAACACATTAGCTAAGAGCTGTGCAAAGCAAGGAAAACACAATTAAAGCATTCCTGAGGACAGCTGTCGACCTGTGTCAGGGACACCAGGATGGAGACATTGGCACAAGACTAATGAAAATAAATGATCTGTTTGAAACATTCCTCAAGTCAAAAACAGAGCCCCAGACACCGCTGGGCTCAGGCTCGGAGGGTCCCACCAGCCGTGAGTTGGTGCAGGCCTGTGCCCATGTGGGGTTCCCTGGGCAGGGCTGGTGGCACACGCCCGTGCTGCCCTGGGGGCATGGCAGGGTTTTGTCTTTGCAGGAAAACAGCCCAGGAGCACGCCACCACCTCATCCCCCAGTGATGGAATAAGGGGGCCACTGGAATTAGTCCCCATGCACGGCTCGTCAGGACTTTCCTCAGACACACGCTCTTCCCGAGGCCGGCTAACTTACACCTTTCTCTCAGTCTGTTGACCAGGCAGGATCCCTTCCCTCCCTGCAGCGTTTTGTAAGTTTTTGTCTCTAAATAACCCCCTAAAACCCTTCAGGCTGGTGAGGCGCAGGGGCCAGTGCTCTGGCTGGGGCAGGCAGCAGTCCTGCCCAGAGCCCCCTGTGTTACCACCGTGGTGTTGGGGAAGGGGGAATGGAGGATAATGCTCCTTTTCCTTCAGTGCCCGGAGTGTCTGTGCTTTGTGCTCTCTCCTCCCAGGTCTGCTGTATCAGAGCTGCATTTAGGATCTGGGTTTCACGTTAGACCTTTGGATTGAGACGCCTTCCGCTCTCCCGTTAGACTCTAGCTGTTATAAATAGCGATTAAAGCCACCCACTTCTGTAAATCTCTGGCAAGAGGAACTTGTATCAAATCGTGCTTCTTTGGAAACAGTTTAAATTGACAGTGACAAGCTTATTTGTAGAAGAAAGTTTTATTTCGAGGAGTTTGATTCATTGTGCCACTTCGCATTTTGATGCAGTGTGATGTGATACCTGACACATCTTGCTCCCCGTGAGGCAAAGCAGGGATTTGTGCATTGCTGTGAGACAGCCTCAGCCTCATAGAGCCACCCGGCGCTCCTCAGGTGAGACAACACTGCTAGCAATGATTTTAACAGGCTCAGGGAAACTCATCCTTTTTTGGCGTCCCTGAGCCTGTTTTTCCCCAGGGATGTACAGCATTCCCGATGTACATTCCATTACCCTGGGAGAATATTTACAGTCACAAACAGCCATTTATCCCATGCACAAGTGCCACCTTAAATCTCACAAAAAAGCTTTTTTATTGCCCTCTTAATCTCTTTGTCTCCTGGTGTTTAATAGAATTCACTTAAAAATATTTAACAGCATAATCCTGCAGGGCTGAGTGCCATCCCCATGGCCGCCAGAAGGGACAGTCCCACCACCTCCATGCTTGGGATACTGGGAGCGTGTGGTCTCCACCCTGTTCTCATCCCTGGCCCTGCAGCCACGGGGCTTCATGAGCCAGACAGGCCCTGGCAGCACTGGCTGCTGCCCCGCTGCTGCCCCGTCACACCTGAGCACTCTATTAAGCTTCCAGCAAACAGAGACGCTGCAATCCCCTGGGAACACGTCAGTGGGAACAGGCTTCATTATGGAGAAAGGACTTGTAAGAAAAACTTTAATTGCCCAGTTCTAAATTCTTTTCCAAACGTTTCCCCAGGGTGCCTCTGTAATAGATGATCAAGGGCTCTCACAGGGGTGAGATGCTGCTGCTTTATTTCAGCCCCATTATGGAATTTAAATACTGCGGGAGTTAATGGAGATGTTTATGGCTGCACATAGAGCAGCGAGCTGGGCTCCCACCACGCAGGGCAGAGACAAGGGCAGCTCCACACGTGCTGCAGGTGCCGGGGGGTTGTCACAGCACCCAAGGAGGTGCCCAGCAGCAGAGAATGCAGAGGGATGACCCCAGCTCCACACCCTGGAGCTGGCACTGCCACCGTGGTGGGGACAGCACTGACAGGGGGGCAGCACCACCAAAAGTGTCCATTCTGCAGGGAGCTCTGTGAACAGTTGTGCAACACTTTTCCTGGCATGACCGGCTCCTGAAAGTCTGGTGTGCCAATAAACCAGAGCTCATTAAAATGACCTTTTAATTACAGACTTCATCTAAGTCAGACATCATCCTAAAAGAAAGCAGTGCCAGAGCAGGTGCTGGGGGACAACACCCTGTAAGTGCTCTTCATTGTAACAGAAACTTCAGAAACCTCTGAACAACCTCCTGTCTCTCCTTTTTCCCCTTTGCTCCTGCTGCTGGGGCTCCGGAGGTGTCAGGAAAAGGCAAGCTCTAGCTCCCTGAGCAGTGGCTGTGCCCATGCCACGACAGTGACTCTGGGACAGATCCAGACCTGCTGAGAGCACAGCTCCTCTGCTTTTGTCTGCGCCCCTTCGGGAGTGGCAGCTGCCCAGGAGCAGCCGCTGCGCCGAGCGATAACGGCTGCTCTTTGTTTGATGCTGAAGGTGCTTGTCAGACTCGGGAAGATAAAGAGACCAAAGATATTTATAATTGTGCAATTAAATGGCTTCTGTGCCTTCCAGGCGGCTCTTGCCTCTGCGCAGATGGCCCCACTGTCAGCAGGCAGCCGCGAGTGCAGAGGCAGCTGAGGTCACCCATGGCGGGGCTGGTGGGTGCTGCTGGCTGGCACCCAGCCCTGTGCCAGTGTCACCAGCACCACACCAAGGTCACCCAGCCTTGTGCCAAGGCCACCTCGACTGGGACAGGTCACAAACTCCAGCACTTGCCTCACTGTGGGCACCCCCTGGCCGGCTGGTACAGGTGCACCCACCTTGTCCCGGCCGAGGTGGGCAGCGCGTGGCACTGGGGACAGCCTGGTGTGGCACTGGGGACAGCCCGGTGTGGCACTGGGAGCCTGTCCTTCGTGAGGCAGGAGGAGCTGCGGGGGTCTGGCCATGTCCCAGCCTGCGCAGTGCTCTTCAGGCACACTGAGACTGTGGGAGATGAATCGGAGGAGGAAAGGAGTATCCATCCTGGTGATACTTGAACTGACAGATCGCTGATTACCATGATAGATGGCACCTGCTCTTCCTGATAATTAGCAATCATTCATATTCAAACCCTGCTCTGCTCTTCCTCCAGAGACAGGTTCTTTTTAACATTCCCTGGGCATTGCCCTCCTCCCACCTATCTCCTTCCTGCGCAGGCAGAATGGGGACACGTGCCACCAAGGCCAGGCTTGTCTGACCCCAGCACTCTGCTATCGCAGGCTCATCCTGGCCTCCGCAGCCATCACAGCAGAGATGGGGCTGCGCAGTCTCTCTCCAGTGAATGTCCAGAAGAGGAAGGGGGAACATGATGGATTTCCTGTCTGAGGCTGCTGGGTGGGAGTGAGTGGCAGGAGGAGAAGCCCTGGCTCCTCCTTTGCTTTCCCCAAAACACAGATCCTCTGGCGGGGCTGGCGGGACGCTGTGGCAGCTGCTCTCACTAGCACCATGCAGTGAACGTTTTATTTAAAAAATCCCCGATATAAGTGGCACCTCCCAAGAGCTGAGCCCATGCCTGACAACACTGCTGCATCTCGGGTTCCCTGTCTGAGCCACAAGAGTTTATTCACCCCTCTTTGTCACCAGAGCCACATCCACCAGCGCGGGGCTGAGCGGGCTGCAGGGCTGGTGCAGAGAGTGCAGATGCAGCCAGGACAGGAGGTGTCCCACAGTCTCCAGCTGAGATGGTGCCAAGAAGGTCATGGAAGAGAGACAAACCCATCTCCACAGCCCACAGGAGGCACAACTGCCAATAACTGGGCAAAATCTGCCTCTGCTTGGCTGTGACTGGGAATCCGCTGTTCGTCGCCCCGCTCCAGAGCTCTAATTATTTCTTTACAGTGCCAGTACAGCCCTGGCCAGGCTCCGAGCAAAAGCTGCCTGAATTAATTGATCGACAGAAGGCAAATAGACTTCACCCATTCTAAGCACCCATTCAGTCCTCTCCCAGCAGCTGTCACTGCTGTCACCACACCAAGCCAGGCTCCCGTGCCTGTTCCTTGGCACTGAGCAGCCTGGGAAAAAGAGAAGAGATGTGAACGTGTGAGAGTCGCATCAAACCATTTTTAATATCGCTGTTTGTGCAGAGTTTGCATTTAATGTGCTGGCCATACACTCAATTAAACAATTAATTACATGCCTTGAGCACAGGAACTCTGCAGCGTTTTCCCCCTGCTCAGCAACACCCCCACACTTACACCAGCACCTGTATCAGACCGACCACTGCACTTGCACTGACAGCTCCACACTGGGAGCACATCCAAGGTTATGGGGTCCCTGGGGTGATGGGATGTCCCACCTGCCCGAACTGCACCTGGCCCTGGAGGCCAGGCCATGCACCTTTCTGTCCACACAACATACACCAGGAAAGCAAAGAAGATGCTTTTGTCCCCCCTACAAAGTGCCGGTAGCAAGAAACCACCCCCTCCAGCCACTCCACAGCCAGAGTGCAGGCTCCCACCTTGGCACACGTTATTGAACAAAACAAGGCATCACTTCACACCTTGCTGCTACTAAAACTGTCCCTTACCTGACACATGTCAGCCTTACTATAGTGGCACTTTCCCCCAGAACACTGAAATGACCCACACAGACAAGGCCAGGGCAGGATTACTGGTTGGTTTTACTCAGGTATTTAGATATCTCTTTATTGCCATCTTCAACGGTGGTTAAATAAATACAAAATTAACAAAAACGTCAATAGATTTTTATTAGCATTTATAATAATTATTATTATTATCATTATTATTAAATATTCCAAACCAACTGAGATTTCCTGGAGATGTCTGACTATAGCTCAAACATGAGATGCACACAGTGTCCCTTATGATATTATATTACATTTGTCTCAAGCTTATAAAAATATATATTGACTTCTCAAGTGTCTATTTACAGAATTTAACATGTGGCTAATGAATATAAAAGCATCTGGAGATGAACCAACTTGATTCCCATTTGGTTTTTTGTGAGGGGGGTGTTGCAGATGCTGCTATGACAGGACCAGAGCTCTCCCAGCCCAGGGAGGAGGCAAGAGCCTCATGACAAGCCAGAGGCTGGATGGGAAGAGACCAGGATCATTTTGAGGCATCCCCCTTGGTTGAGCAGCTCCAAAACAGCATTGCTGATTAATTTAATTATACTACTTCCCCAGGGAGAGGGGCTGAGAGGATGCGAGTTAATTTAATATCATAACAACAAACTATTGCTTAATCTACTAATTTTGTTATCCTGTGTTGGTGAGGTGCTCAATTAAAAGTGTTTATTGTTGCAAGAAGCTGGGCTGGAAGGCTGCTTCCATGGGGGGCTTTGCCTTCCTTTCTTGAAGGAGAGACCAGAAAAGCCAATGACTCCTGTTTCTGCTGCCTTAGAGCCCACCCCAGAGCTCAGCTGCTGTGGGACCCCTCAGCACAGCCACGGCTGCTTCCCACAGGAGCCACAGCTCCCAGCCAGCCACCGGCCGCTGCCGCCCAGGGAAACAGCCATGACTGTGGATAACTGCGCTGAGGTTCATCCCTTTTCAGCCGGGCAACACCCGGAGGGAGGCAGGAGGAGATTCCAGAGGCCATGGGCGGCACCCAGAGCCGGCCACTTCTCACTTCCTAACTCCGGAGACAGCGTCTGTTCTGGGGGATTCAAGGGAATCCTGCTGCCTGCTCATGAGCAGGTCTGTTTTCCAGACCGAGGCACATTGTCACCTCGTCACCAAGCCCTAGATGTCTCCAGACCTCCTTGAGAGCAGCCTGGAGCCAGATCTTTCAGCAGTGACTTCCCAGCGTGGCTCCTGCATTCCGACGGACAGGACAAGCAGGGAGAGGGGGTACAAGATCCAGAATCAAGCTGGTTCAACCCCCTGCCTAGAGACCTGTAATATACTTTCTCTAGAGATAAAACGTAATCATGAAGAGCACATGAATTGCACCTGATCCTTGGGATCGGGCATTTCACTAAACACAGGGCTTGGCTCACCGCTGTTCCTCTTCGGGGTGGGAAACAGCGGGACAGCGAGCGACCAACCTGACTGGACATGAGCCAAACTTAGAGAGAAATTACTTCTGCTAAAAACGCTAACCAAGAGACACTGGGGACTGTGGTTTGAACTGCAGAGGGGGCAGGAAGGAGAGATCTCATTTTCCCCAGAGAGCAGCAAACTCCCCAGAACGTGTGCAGCACTCGTCCGGGCAGCGTGGTCACCGTGCTGGCCCCGAGGGACCCTCCACTCAATCCTCATTCAGATCCTCATCCAGATCCTCATCCTCTCAGAGCAGGCTAACAGGAGGCTCTGACTGGAGCAGATTTCCAACCACACTGTGAGCATCTCCCACAGCCTTCATCCCCCATATAAATCTTCGCCTTTCAGCATGAATAATTCACTTGCAATACTTACAGATCATAATAAAAGCCCTACAAAACTCTGTACAGAGCTTCAAAGACTCATTTAATTAAATAACTTCAAGGAAAGTTGTATTATTAAGGAGATGCTACTTAAGTCTTCATCAAGGATCAGCTATGGGAGCTGCTGGCATGCCAGACATGCAGCACCACGCTCACAAAACCAAGTATGGCTGTGCCCTGGATTGCCTGGATGCAGCACCATTTCCTCTGCTCTTTACTGGAGAATATTTGGTTTTGTTCACCAAATGAGGTGTCCACACTCAGTGAAATAACTGTTGGAGCAGAAAGGATGTGACTGGGAAGGAGTTTCCTTCCGCACAGATGGGGAAAGTCACCTTCCAGGAGTTGGGCACTGGGTGAGAGCTGTGCTCTGTTCTCTAAATATAAAAGCAATAAAAAGTCCTTGTGGGGTTGCTGTGACCTGTCAGGTTGTATAAAAGTACCCATGGATTCACCAGCAGGATGCGAGATATAGAAATGTCGGCTCTGGATTAAGACAGTGCACAGAAGTCCATCCCACCCTGTGAACTCAATTACCACATGAAATGGCATCGATGCAGTTTGACTCATCTTACAAAACAGTGCTGGGGAGAGCCACGTCCACCCTGGCACGCTGCACCATCCCAGGAATCCTGGGCTGCCCCGGCACAGGGGACAGACGCCCTGCTCTCTTGCCACGTTGAATGACGTGTTTGGCAGCACCCAGAGATTCCCACAGCCCACCTGAGGCCAGCAGGTTTCAGAGCTGGGGCGGGCTGGGGCCGGCGGGCCGCTCCTCCCTGGGAGCGCCATGCCGGCGCTCTGCGCCTTTGCAGGGCAGCGTGTCACACCTGCACGCCTCGGCCATGCATCTGGATCACCTGGGCCCGCAGGGTCTGGATCCCGCTCAGGATGGTCTTCTGGTGCTCCGCCAGCGTGATGCCCAGGCTGAGGATGTCTCTGCAAAACGAGCCCCATGTCAGCCAGGACAAACCAGCCCTGACCACCACACGTGCCCCGACACCAACTGCTCCCAGGCAAGGGCAGCACAGGTTCCAGGCATGCAGGACTAGGAAATTCCCAACCTTTTATCCCGGCCGAAGCAATACCGACGCTGGCCAGGAATTCCAGGCTAACAGGAGCCTGTAGCACGCCAGGCGTGGGACAGCTCCGACCCTGCCGCCCTGTGCTGAGGCGCAATGGCTTATCAGTAAATCACGTTGGATTTGGCTCTGCTCTCTGGCAGGGGGCAGGAAACATTGCTGCCACTGCACCTGTGGCACGAGGTTAACAGCCAGGAGAACAGGTCACTTACTGGGCTGTCATCCTGGCCACCGACTCCAGGTAGCAGTAGCCCGCAGCAGTGAAGTTGTCCTTGTACCTGCCCATTTCTATAGCTTCCAGCCACTCGCCCACAGAGCTAAAAGATGGGAAGGCTGAGAAGGTTCGCTCGGAGAGGGGGACGGGCGTGCTGTGGGACCTGCCAACAGAGCAGGTGGTGAGGAGGGAGGGGGGGCACAGCATGGCAGCAGGGGGGTGGGCAGGCGTGGCAAGAGGGGGGTCACCTGGGGCACGTGGAGCTGGGGCACTCTGGGGGCTCCAGGCCCTGCACCAACTTGCTCAGGACGCTGTGGATGTGCGAGAACTTGGGCCGCTGGCTGCGGTCCTTCTGCCAGCAGTTGAGCATCAGCTGGTGGAGGGGTGGCTGGCAGTTCGCTGGGGCGGGCAGGCGGAACCCGTCCTCCACGGCCTTCATCACCTGCAGTGAGGAGGAGGCGAGGGGCGGGGGTCAGGCACTGCAACGCAAATCAAAGGCAAACCCTGGGGCAAACCCCTGGGGCAAACCACCCTCCTCACACCCCCCCAGGAGCAGCGGCAGCTCCTCCGTGCGCCGCGGAGCCACCGCACTCCATCAGCAATGGCTGCGCCACCACCTCCCGCGCAGCCGCAGGGGACTCACATCCTGGTGGGACATGTCCCAGTAGGGTCTCTCGCCGTAGGACATCACCTCCCACATGACGATGCCAAAGCTCCACACATCGCTGGCTGGGCTGAAGTGGTGATACAGGATGGCCTCGGGGGCTGACCACAGCACCAGGCTCTTCCCACGCTGGATGGGCAGAAGGGCAGGAATGATGTGCTTGCCCAGCGGGATGTGGCCAATGCTGGCAATTCCCAGGCAGCCATGCAATGTTCATTGTGCCCTGCCCAGAATCACAGGGTGGACACCAAACAAACACGTGTGCCATGAAGACATTTAGTACCAAGAGAAAACTTTTTCCTCAATTTGTTTAAAATGGTACTGCAACTGTATGATGTATGAGAGTGAGAGTCCTGAAATATTAATGGGAGAGGAAAATGTCCCCAGGAAGAGCTGATGGCATTTTATACATTAATATTTAACAAAAACCAGCTCAGAACTGTACAAACACAAGTCCCTCTGCCCTGACTTGTGCAGCAGGGCTGTGGCCAGAGTAGGCACAGTGCCAGGCCACTACTGTGCAGCTCCCTGGCCAAACACATTGGATTTCTACCTGAGAAAGAAGTTCGAGGTGCAGAGTCTCTGTTCACACCTGAAGAAGGAAATGGGAGCCTAGGAAAAAGTGCTGACAACAGAACGCAGCAATGCAGCTCACCATGGTGGAGAAGATGGTTTCCATCTTGTCTTCCTGTGGCCGTCTGAACCCAGTGATTTTGCACGCCAGGCTGCTGCTCACCAGGACCTTGTGGGCAGCGAGGCTTTTGTGTACGTAGCCCATCTCTGCCAGGTACGCCATGCCAGAGGCGATGCCCTGCAGCATGCAGACCAGCTGCGTGCCTGTGAGCTGCCCCTCGTGCTTCTGTGAAAGCAGAGAGGAAAAGACAAAGGTGAGCAGTGGGAACACGGCCAGCAGAGCTCAAGCTGGGCAGACCCCCAAGCACTCACCCTGAGAAAGGAGTCCAGCAGGCCATTCCCCATGTACTCCATCACTATCATCATGGTGCTCCCTGCATGGACAGACAAGCAGCACGGCGTGAGTCCCACCACTGCTCAGGCAGTTCGGACACCACGGGGGCCAGAAATCCAGGTGCCAGCCCCTGTACTGCCCAGCTTTTAGGGGAGACAAGGATTTTATCTCAGCCAGGCTGCAATGAGAAGTGGCTTTCAAAGGCTTTCCTGTCATTCCCAGACAGGATCCCACTGGATTCCAGTATCAGGAGTTCCTTTCATCAGGACTCTGAACCACATCAAAAGGACAGCACAGCCCAGTGAAAGCAAAAGCAACCAGCTCAGCCAGAATACTTCCTTTCCTAATAAAAAGCCTAGTTAGAATCAGCACACGTGTTCTGGTTCCTTTGGATTCACATGAATATCCATTTAACTACCGCATCCACAGCCTGGTTCAGCACACACACTCATGGGAAGAGCTGGAATAGTCAATCTCATCCGTTTTACTGACAGAATCTCACCTCAGTTTGCTTTTATTAAGACTGCACGTGCTTGGCTGCTAAGCCAGTCCCACCACCTGCATTTATTAATCTAGCTGGAAGCTTTTTACCAATCACCAGAATGCCAACCCAGCTGATACACGTGGGAACGCCTGGTCTCCAGGGAGCCAACTGCACCTCCAGCACCAGGTGACCGCTCCAGTGCAGCAGTTCAAACCCATTCCTGCACAGGAGCCTCCCAGAACCACCGTACCTCTGGTGATGACCCCCTCCAGGCGGATGACATTGGCGTGGTCGAACTGGCCCATGGTGCAGGCCTCGGCCAGGAAGGAGCGCTGCTGCTTCTCGGAGCAGCCAGCCCGCAGCGTCTGGATGGCCACCGGCAGCTCGCGCTTGCTGGGCAGCTTCAGGCACCCCCGGCACATCTCCCCGAACTCTCCTGCGCAGCAGAGAAATGGGTTAAACAGATCCATGGCAGCACGGCTGCTGCTCACACCAGGCCGTCCTGAGAACCTCCCCTGGATCACGCCACTCCTCTGCGCGCCCACTGACCCTTGGCCATCTCTGGAGCCTCTCAGCCGTTCTCCCCACCCGCTGCTCCAGCGCATACTGGGTTTTATCCCGTGAGAAGATGATTAACCCCCCCTCACTAAGCTCATGCTCTGGGGCCTGGCCAGTTCTGCCTCCTGGCTTGGCACGTGCAGGGTCTGCTTCCCACAGAACAGAACACGGCAGGGCCAGGGAGTCCCTACAGCCCTTGGGGCAGAACGTCCCACTGCACGGCCATGTGCTCCACAACGGGAGCTACGGAATTCCCAACATAAAAAAACAATATTGGCTTTACAGCAAAAAGTGTGAAGCTACGAACAACTTTATTGATTTGAAAATCAGGTTCTTGTTAGGTCATCAGTGAGACAAATACACTCCCAAATTCCTTAGATTTAAATGTCTTCCTTACTAATTTCTTTCATGATTTTTCAAACACCAGTTTGCTTCTGAAAGACACATGGGGATTCATCTGAGCTGCTCCATGCCACAGTTCAGAGACAACCTCATCCCCTCCTCAGTGTCCTCTCCCCTTGAACACTGTCCTTCAGATGCTGGAAATGACCTTCCCTCCTCCCTTGCTCCACCTCTGCTGTTGATGCAGCTGAATTTATCTTTAGGAAAAGAAATGACAAAGAATGATCATGTTTCCCAAATTCTGGCACACAGTAGCCATTAAGGGTCTAGGACCCAGTGAGGGGATTTTAATTTGCTTTTAAGTTTTAGGCAGTGAAGTTGATGAAAATCGATAAATCATTAGGTTCACATATTTATAAATAGCTTTCATGCTGCTGTCAAACTGCCCAGATGCAGGTAATTGCTGATGCTTTCTGATCCATGTGGCATTTGCTGGGCTGTGCTCACCGCCTCAGGAAAACACCAGGAATGTGGAACAAAGCTCCTGGACAAAATCCTCACCAGCCCCATTTCCATCATCCGCTGCAGGCAGGCACTCCTGAGACAGGAGCAATGTCATGGCACTGCCACGGCCCAGCGTGCTGGGGGCGAGAGGGGAGTGCACCAGCACGGCCCCCGGCATGTCCACCAGCCTGTGGAACTTGCCTGTCCTGATAATCCTCTCAATTTTGATGCTGGCATTATCCAGCTCCTTTGCAAAGAGGTGCACGGCCTGCATAGGGTCTTCGCAGGTGTCGGGGTCGATGTACGTCCTCCTGGTTGGTATTTTAACTGCAGGAAAGGCAGAAAGGGTGGATGAGAAGGGCTTGGCAGAGCTTCCACCCACGCATCCTGGGAAACACTATCCCAGTTTATCCATCTCCTCGTCTGTGGGCAGGACCAATGTGCCTATAAGCAAAGCAAAAGACTCAGCTCTAAGGTTTCTAAGAATATTTTTGTGGGATTAAGTGAACCCAACTGCTCTGCTCCACTGCCACAATCCCTGGATAAAGGAGAGAGGCCCCTTCGCTCCCGTGCAGCTCCTGCCCTCCAAACTCAGGCGAAATGGCCAAGGCTGCCTCTGCTACTTCCAAGGTGCTTTGGGGAACAAAAGAGCACTTGTGCACTCCACGGGCATATGCCAGGAATCAAATAAACTCATCAGTCCCGACATCTGAATTCCCTCTGACAACTGTTGTCTGTAAAATTATTGCTGCTCAATAATCCAGAGTAATCCCAGAAAACAAGGCTGTTTGCTCATGTTCATGAGAAGCTGACGGAATAATTTTTACACCCCATGGAAAGCTGCAAGCATCCCCATTTCTTCTGGCACACAGTGACCCGCACGTGGGAAGGACAGACACTGGCTCATGCAGCTGTCAAGCCCACGGTCCTCGGAGAGCCTTGCTGTGCCAGCCCCTGCTCTGAGATAACACAGGATGACAACACTTCAAAAGTGAGGACTCAGGGCTGCTTTGGCAGGGTTATTGACAGTGATAAATACAGGGATCCCCACAGTCACACCAGCCATGGTGGCCAGGCGCCACTTACAGTGGAAGTACAGCTCCTCGTCCCCGTCCTGGCTGGCTTTGCTGTACCCACACTGCCTGCAAAGAGAACGAAGATGCACACCAGCACCTGGGCAGCAGCCCCTGGCCCCAGCTCAAAGCCCCCTGGTCTGTGCCCAGCCCCGCTCACCTCCTCCAGACCATCACCCCAGTCACCACGGACACCAGCACCATCAGCCCTGCGATGGCCACCACCGCGGTGATGAGGACGGGGTTCTGCTCGCTGGAGGCCGCTGTCACTGCGGGAGGGAAGCAGAGCCAGTCAGCAACGTGCTCTGGGACAGGCTGCCACCTCAGTCACTACTCCCCTGGCCAGCCCACGTCCTTCAGCAGGGCACTGAGAGAAGCCACCCGGCTGCTTTTCACCATCCTCACAACAATTCGTGTTCTGGTTCAGCTTTAAGAGCTCAAGCTGGTGGGATCAACCCAACATGCTGGGCAGTGCTGCAGGCACAGACGGAGCAACCCAGCACTGCTGCACCAGCTCCTGGTTTTGTTAATCAGAATTGAGGAAGATTCCTGTTTATTAGAGGGACGTATCAAAATTTATGGCTTACAAATAGTTTTCTTTCATCACATTAATCCTTTTCCTCTTGCTTTTGCAAACAGGAGTATTGGATAGCTACATTCTCTATAAAAATTTTATTGGCTTCAATTCATTCTAAAACGTCTTCTGTGTGGCAAATGGAGGCAATTTAAAGCCCTGTTAAACACAATCTGTGGGAGCTGTTCTGAGCCAGCCGGCTCAGGCTCGCACTTCCAGCCAGTGTGGGGGATTGTGCTGAAGCCCAACGTCCCTCCAGCCCTCTTTTAGTGAAATAAGATGCTTCTGGACCACAGCTATGAATGGGAATTTAAAACGAGAAGTCTCAGCAGATAACGCTGATGCTGGCTGCCCTGAGCCAGCCAAGCAGTGGACAAGCCAAGTGCCTCCTGAGCCAGGACAGCAGCGGGAAGTGGGGAGCAGTCACGAGCTAAGCATGTTTTTGCACAATCTCAGCCAAAGAGCAGAGAGTGTCCCAGTCTCCTCATGAGAGAGCAGCCAGAGAGCGACTTCCCTCATTGACTCTGCACTGAGAAGAGCCAGGACAGCCAGCCCCAGGACAAGCAGGGCAGAAGGACCAACCTCATCAAAACCTAACGGGAAAATACAAGAAAAAGCAAGTTCCTGGGCAGTACATGCCTTTAGACCTGGAGAAGCAGAACCAGAGGAACAGGTACTGCTCCATGACACCAGGAGCTGCGAGCCCTGACAAGGACACGAGCCCTGCTGCACTTACACTCTGCCAGTGTCTCCACTTCAATGCCAGGGTTGTAGTTCCCATAGTCTGGAGAGGAAGATGTTCGGATTTGGAAAATGTAGAGGGTACCAGGCTTCAGGTTATTGACCGTCACGGCCGTTGATGTGGTTTTCACAGTCGAGTAACTTTGATCTCTCTGATCCTGTGAAATAATGAGATACCTGAGATGCAGCTGGACTGGCAGCTGAGCCGTGGAGCCAGCACAGCACAGCTGCATCCTCGCCCCTGGGCCCTGCCAAGACAGCCTGTCCAAACAGCCAGCCTCCAAAAGAAACAATACATCCACTGGATGTCTCATTTAGAGGAATTACATGGGAAGGTCACAGGAAATGGCAGACGGAGCCAGATCATGTGCTGTGAAGACAGGCAGAGGATGGGGTGGTGGGGAGCAGCTGTGCCACCCCGCATGGTTGCTTTCCCCTGTGCCAGGCGCTGCTGTGGCACTGGCTGGCCCTTTCCCACTCCCCTGCTGCAGCTACTCGAGTAATGGAGCAAATCTGTGTGGACTGACAAATGCCAGGTGGAGCCCCGAGGAACACCCCAGCCCTGTGGTCCAGCATGGGCAGTGTCCCAGCCCCATGGTCTGGCACAGACACAGTGTCCTGGTTACAGGGAGAGAGGGTCAGTTTAGTACTACGTGGGTGTAACCAAACTGTGTATTTTACTCCCCTCTAGTCATTTCTGATAAACTCTTATTGATGGATCGTTTGCAGGAGCTGCCCAGTGCGCACCTGGCCCCTCAGGCTACAAGCTGGGTGTTAAATGAGATAAGGAAAAAGAGGCAAACCCTGCAAGCCAGGGTAGTGTTTCTTTTTCTTCACAAATGACTCACCTGTGATAACTTCCTCTGGGGAAGCACCAGCACAGTCACAAACATCCTGAGGCGTCATCTCTGCTAATGGGCCATAATGGACTCAATGGCACTAGCAGGATAGGCAGCTGCAACGACTTAGACCATCAAGGACTCCCAAAACATCCTATGACTCACAGGATGACATCATTCCACTGTCAAACTTCCCACTCATGAGGTACTGAGCATTTCCACCTGAACCAATAGAATCTTGGGGTTTGGGGACTGGGAACACCACCACTACCACTCAATGGGTCCAGAGGAGGACCAGAACTTCCACAGGACCACCACTTTCAACAAGACTGCCACCATCACTTCAACAGGGCTGCAACCACCACTTGATAGGACTGCGACCATCAGCCTGACCAACAGGGTGCCAGGTTGTACTCTTGACTTTGTGCATTTAAGCTAGTTTTCTCTGTATCAATGCATTTATTGTAATCTTTCTAGTAAACCGTAATTCTGGTCTGAAATCTCTCTTAAGGTAATTGTGCGGGGTTCATTCCTCCTGCCGATTCACTTTCAAACCAGACACCCAGGTGCAGGCAGCGGCCGCTCGCTGCGCTGCTCATGTCACTACCAAACGTGTTTCCACTCAATGCACCTCCCCCTTTGAATTGCCACACTCAAAGCGAAAGCTTTAATAGCAAAGATTAGGAACTAAGTTGATTTTCACGTCAGCATCAAGAGCCTCATTTCAGGGAGTAACTGCTAGACCATACTGAAATTCCCTACCCAAGGAGGACGGTTCCTCATGTCATGCCCCAAGTATCATGTTGCTGCAGCTCATTTGCACAGGAATTACCGTGCTGGGCTGCAGCGTTTGCCCTCCCCCACAGATCCCTCCTCTCAAATCTATCAGATGCTGAAAATCACATTAATATGAATCAGTTTCACGGTAGCTTGTTTCTAAATGCAGAACACTGGCACGTCACCTGCGCAGTGTGCCTGACACGCCGTCAGCCCCATAACGAGCCTGAGCACACGCAGATAAGGTAATTTGCAGAACTGTGTCATAAACTGCATTTATTTTGATTTAGAGCCTTGTCCCTGCTCTGCCCGGTGGTATTTCTCCTAAAACTCCCAACCCACTGCACCTGTCAAACAGCAGCAATTTTAAAAACCAAGAAACTCATTAAAATATTTGCTGGGTCCCCTCCCATGTAGAAGGGCCACTCACCACAGTCACAGATTTGTGGCTCTTAGTCCTAAACCAGTACAGACCACAAGGTCCAAAACTCTCCCAGAGAGCAGGCTGGGAATACAGGGACCATCTCCTCAAGGATGTAGGAACCCACTGTGGTCTAGCTGGTGGAGGGGTGGGCGGGACCGGGGGCACACGCAGCACTTGGCACTGTGCTCCGGAGCACAGACCTGGCCAGCGAGGGAAGGACCCGGGGCCTGCTGGGGCACAAGCAGAGCCAGAGCCTACCTTCTCGTAGTACTTGACCTCGTACTCGGTGCCATTGGAGACGGGGAAGCCTGGCTCCTGCCACGACAAGGAGACGCTCTTCTGCTCCACTTTATCCGTGCGGATGTCAGTGACGGGAGTTGGTGCTGAAAAAGAGGAGAGGAAATGGGCAGTGACTCCGGTGCTGCCTCAGTAAAACCTTTAACTTGAACAGAGTGGGTGGCTTCTGCAGACACCAGTCCCCTCTCTCTGAATCAGGACTGTAGTAACTCCAAGCTGGTGACCATCCAATGGGAGAAGATGCTGGTAAAACACAACAGCTTTGTATTCCACGGGCAGCCTCGAACACTCCAATGGAAAACTGGCAAAAATCCTAACGGCACCCTCCACCCTCAGTGCTGCTGAGGGGTCCGAGGACAGGCTCACGTCCTGGGCTCTGAACCCCTGCTGAGGATGTCTGGGAGAGGCGAAACACAATCTTTGATCAGGAGGGCTGGTGGGACATACCAAGAGCTCCTGAACCACCTCACACTGGATCTACCCCATGCCACCAGACAGCTGGGAGGATGGCAGAGCCACCCACTGCCCCGAGCGCAGCCTGGGCCCCAGAAGCTGGCTGTGTATTTCTGTCAGCACAAAGTCCCTCCCTGACATGCGTGCACCCATTCAGTCCATCCACTGCAAGATGCACTTGCCAGTTATTCCCATTTTAACCAGGTTTCGCTCCAAACCTGTCTCCAGCCTGTGCAGGCAGCAGCTCACAGCCCTCAGGCACAGCAAAAGCTGCACGGGGGCTTTGTTTCCAGCTTGTCCCACGTCACATCAAATCAGGACATTTGCTGCACCCATCTCTGTCCCACTGAGACCCCTGTGGAAAGGAACAAGTCCCTGGAAAGTAAACTTAAGTACCTGTGAAATTCTGTATTTATTACTTAGCTCATTAATCTTTGCTGAAATAAAAAGCCCTCATGATGTTTTATTCATGGCGATTTGCTCCTTGATTCCAAGTCCCTTTGGCTTCCAGTGAGAGCGTGAGAGGAGCCAAAAGGGCTCCCATGCAGCTCCCAGTGCCCACACACAGATCCCTCCGCTGTGACCCACCCCAGGGCGTGGGACATAGCCAGATGTTATCCCCCAGTGAATTCACCGGCCCCAGAGATGGCCTTTCAGGAGACATTGAGCTGTTCCCATGTGAGGAACAGGGAGTGAGCTCGCCCCTGGCACAAAGCAGGGCAGGAAGGTCAGTAACACCCCGTCTGTGTGGCAGGAAAGGGCCACTGCTGGCAGCATCCGCCTGTGGTGAAGGTTGCCCCAACACTTGCCTTGGGTCCTGCTCCTGTAAGCTAAGCTAAGTGCTCCTTGCTGTGTTATATGATTCCCATCAATAAAATATCACACAGCTGCCCTCCTGTATCTCTGAATCCAGCAAATGGACTGGAGAGACCTGAACGCATGGTCCTGACTGTTAACAAAGTCATCAGGAAAAATCCCACTCACTCAGCAATGGGCTTTAGAGCAGAGCCCTTGGTACATGACAGAAAAGCAGGCACCAGCCTCAAGCATGTTTAAAAAACATTAAAGAAAATCACACAGGCTATAAAGCATTTCACACTGTGAAAAAAATGTGTTTCCCATCAATATTTTAAGCTCTCCTAACATTGCCTCTATTCTGAAAAAGCAAACATTAAATTATTCACCACTCTGCCTGATTTTATAAACTCCATTCCCCTGTACGTGGGTTTTCTCCTCTTGATTAACCAGCGTAGCAGCAGAACAGGCGTAAAACTAGATGTGGCACCATGTCCCTCCCCGGAATGATCCACTGCAATCCAACACCTGCCCTCACCGAGGGACACTGAACGCCCCTGAGCCCTGCCCTGCTTGTGCCAGACAGTGCCACCTCGTCCCTCCCTCACTAGTTACTAACATCCCAGCACAGAACAGCCCTGGGCACCAGCCCAGGCAGCTCCTGCCTCAGAGATCTCCATTCCAAACCAGAGAAGCCTCCTCACCACTCGGCGGGCAGCTCTTTCAGGGCAAAGACCTCAGGAGTGCAGACACTCCCCCCGGAGTTGGCTCATCCTGTGGCCCCACTGCCCCATTAGCCCCAGGCTAATCTGCTTTGGAGGACCAAACCCAGCTCAAACCCCTTCTCCAGCCTCAGGAAGGAGGATGCACTGGCTGCATTATTAATCAGCAGCAGATTTAAAAGCCCTTTAAAGGCAGGAGCCTTGTATTCCTGCCGGGAATACAAATGACATGGGCCCAGAGTGCACATTTACATGGCTAATGCAGCTCCGCTCCTGCAGGTGAACAGCTCCGCTCACTCCTCAAACACTTTTTTTAGTCCCACGCTGGGGCCAGATTAGAAAAAACACAGTATTAATTTTACCCCCTGCAGACTATATTGCATCTCTTCTTTTCCCTGCAAATACAGGGAACGATGGACGATTCCCTCTGGTGACTGCTGGAGGGGAAGGGCAGCATGGAGCTGCACTTGGAGCTGGATTAGAGAAGCAGGATCTGACAGCTAAACAGGGTCTTGTTTCTTGTTTAATTTTTCCTCTGAACCTGCATATCAGCAGCCAGAGCTCCCCTGCTGCTGCAAACATCTTCCAAGACCATGGCATGGCAGCCACCATGGAAGTCACTGCTGCTCAGGCATCCCTGGAGTCTCCTTCCTCCTGACCTTTGGCCCCACGTGGCGCTTCTGTGGTGGGCTCTGGTGATGAGGGGCTGCAGGGTCGCTGCAGACGATGCACTCCAGCCCCACACGCTGTCTCTGCCAGCCGTGGCTCCACGTCCTGCCCACGCAGGGTCTCCTCCTCGCAGTGGGGTCTCACAGGCAAACTCGGCCGCACAGCCACCTCCCCAGGACACCACCGTCTCCCCACCTTCTCCTCACCTTCTCCCCACCTTCTCTCCACCTTCTCCTCACCTTCTCCCCACCTTCTCCCCACCTTCTCCCTTCTTTGCTGATGGGCATGGGTTAACCATCCCTGTCACTCCTTGCCAGCAGTGCAAAGGTGAGAGGAGCCAGGGCACCTCTGTGCCTGCAGACAGGGCAGCCCCAGCCCAGCACTGCCCGGGAGGGGACACCTCCAGCAACAAAAACTGTCCGTGTTCCAAGAAACTTCCGAGCCTCAGCTGCTTGGGTAATTCCGAGCCACCATCTGCATCCAGAGACTTGACAGCTCAACAAGAGACATTGATTTTAAACAGATTACAGAATTAATTATCCACATTCTTTACGTGCATGTCAGTTCCCTCAGGAGTACACAGTGTTAAGGGGCTCACATTCCTCCTTCTCCAGGGGAAAAGCTGATCTGAGCATCCAAGGCGTGGGCTGGCATCACTGACTTGCTGCTTCGCTCCCCAAGAGGATGGGGCACTCCCTGCCCACACCTGTCCTCTTGTGCCCAGCTCAGACCTGGAGCCTCAGGCAAGGAGGCAGCCCCAGACCCTCTGCCTGCACCAGACTGCAGGAATGGCTCATTATTAGACCTCTCTAAGCTCACCCCTCCCCAGACTGTTTGCTGTCTCACTGGCCTGAGTTCAGGAGGCAGAAGATCTTCCCAGAGCTAAATCCATCCTTGAACAGCAAAGATCCTAATGAGAAATGACACCTCTGCTGAGGAGCAGTCTGCAGCACAGCATCTCCCAATGGAGCCACGGGGATTATGGTACGAGGGAAGAGAAAGCAACAACATGCACAAAAACATTTGATCAAGTGGTGGGAAAATTATTTATAACAAGATCAAAGTTTAATCTCTTCAGATGAAATTGTTGGCCAATTCCTGCCAAGAGGTACATGAGGATCATCTGTCTCCATTAACTGTGGCTTGGCAAAGGGTTTTCATGCAAATTAATAACACAACCGCAGAGGAACGGACAAGGACAAAACAAGCCAGAGCCGACTGTCCTTCGGCACAGCCAACAGCAGAGGAGGGACAGACCCCTCTGGTCAGGGCCCTACCCTCAGGCAGTCAGGCATCTGCTTCCCCTTACCTAAGGAAACGGAAGTGTCAAACTGGACGTGGAAGGGGACAATTACAGTAAGAAATTGTGTCACAGACTAGCACAGAATAGAGAGAGGAAATCAATTTTTTGTTTCTGAAGGATAGCCAACATTTGAATTATCTGTTTTAAGGAGGGTTTTTTTGTGAATGGGCTGAAAATGTTGCTTCATCAAAAGTATTTTTTCGTGATCTGCAAAATCAAACTGCAGCCAGATCACAGAGCAGACTTGTCCCTTCACATCTCAGGCTGCCACCAGGCTCTCTCCTTGCCTCCCAGCGGCACCAACCGAAACCACCTGACAGCACCATGGGTCCGTCTCCATCTGCCCCTCTGCCACCTCTAAGCACCACGTCTGTGCCACCAGGGCAAACCGAGCGGAATCAGGGCACTGCCACAGCACAGGCACGTGGAGCCCGAGGGCACCCCCCACACCACCTCCAGACCCCGTGTCCTCCCAGCCGCAAAGCCACCAACCTGGCTGCAGAGCAGACCCCTACACCCCAGAGCTGAGTGAGCCCCCACCCCTGCCCGCACGTGCCACCCCGCAGCCCTACCTGCGCGGCCGGTGGAGACGGTGACCTCGGCGTACGGCTGCCCCGACAGCGGGCTGGCGCCCGAGACGCCGTTGAGGGCCGCCACGCGGATGGTGTAGTTGACGTGGGGCAGCAGGTTCACCAGGGTGACGGTGCGGTCCACCAGCCCCGTCTGCTGCGGCACGAAGCCCACGCTGCTGCCGCACTGCTCGCAGCGGCCCCGCGGCGCTGCCGGGCACCGGCCGCACCACAGGCTGTAGGTCAGGTCGCTGCGGCCGCCCGCGTCAGCGGGGGCACTCCACTCCAGCACCAGCGACGACTGCCGCAGTGTGTACACCAGGTTCCTCGGGGCAGAGGGGGGACCTGCAAGCAGAAGAGGGGTGTGCACAGGTGCTGGGACAAATGCAAAGGTCCTCTGGGAGCAGCAGCACGGGCACTGGGGGTAGAGCACAAGCGCACGGTCCGGACGGGCACGGCACGGAGCAGCACGAGGGGACGCGGAGGCGTTGGTGCAGCAGCACAGTGGGACACAGGACAGGGGATCCCCGCTGGAGAGGGACACGTGTGCACCACAAGCCACACTTCACACTGCACGCGAGAAGCGCCCGACTGGACCCAGCACCTCCTCGGGGTTTGGCTACCAGGGCCTAGGAGCCCGCTGGCTGTCGGACACTGCCCAGCCACGCTCGGCAGAGCCAGAGGGTTCCTCGTCATTGTGCCGGCAGCTGGACAGCGCCCATCACCAGAGCAGCTGGAGTCCAATCCAATTAACTAGAGGCCATTTAATTAAAACCTGTGAACTATAGTGACTAAATGACTGTGCCCCAGTTTTACCAGGGAGTCTGCAAGCTCGACCGTGCATCTGTCTCATCAGACTGCAGCCTCAGCCTGCGAGCTCTGTGGTGTAGGGACAGCACCTCCATCCCCGCCCCACTGCAGTGTCACCCTGGCCCAGACGGGACCCCCAGGGACATGCTCCCACAGGTGAGCACACAGTGCAGGCAGGGGACAGCCTGGAACAGCCCTGGGCACCCCCCAGCTCTGTGTTGTCTGGACACAGCTCCTGGACACCTCTCCCTCGCCACAAAGAGTTGCCATTCCAGTGAGACATACGTGTGCAGGAGGCAGATGGTGGGTCTGACGGAGACCTGGAGTAGTTCATCTGGCATGAACAGAACGTGGAGGCTTCCTCATGTGTGAAGCTGTGCTCAGGGCATGGAGAGCAGAGAGGGAGACCGAGGGAGAGCTTGTAAAACCCCGGAAGGCAAGCTGAAAGAGAGAGAGGGTGTTACGGGGAGAGCACCACAGGACGAATGGGAACACATCTGATGACTGCATTTCCCTGTTTCCTGGGACATCCTTTGCTGACACAAAGCCCTCTGAGCTGCTTTCCCAGAACACCTGCATGACCCTGGCACCAAGTGAGATGTGCCTCTTCTGGGTTTGACCCAGAAGAGACATTTGGGTGCTCTAGCTCTGAACTGACTTTCACAGTAAATGTCATTCCCTACTTAGGGTGCTAGATAAACCAGGAAAAAATAGCAAATGTTAAAATTACTCCCAAAACTTCCAGTTCCCTCTTTAGATTTGAAAAACAAAACAAAAACTAAGAGTACATCCATAGAAGGGAGACAGAGTTTGCTTTTTCCTTTAGTTAGGTAGCACTGACCACGATACAGGGCAGAAATATCAGTGTCACACAGGACAGGAAAATCAATCCTGTTTACAAACATGATGGGACTCAAGTGCTAAGCCCAGAGCCCCCACACCTCGGATGTGCCTGTCACACAAATCTCACATCTCATCGTAGGAAACTGAACACTTCCAATTAGAAGCATCTTTCAGACTATTCCTCCCTGTTTTCTAACAGCCAGAAGTAACTTTAGAGAAGTGTCTGTCATTAATAATGGCACAAAATGCCCCAGTTTGCATGTCCCAGGAATGGGCACCACAACCCCATGCAAGCATGTCCCGTGAGAAGCTGTGGGCTTTACTTGCTAATTTTGTTCCTTGGCTGTCCAAAACTTGCCCTTGAGAAGAACAAAAGCACCCAGCACATGTGATGCATCATGTGTGTGTCTCTGTTTCTTTTTTCAGACAAACTCCCACCCTCTTTCACCTCATCCCACGAACGTTTTTCTTGGTCTCCAGCTGGTTTAGGTGTCCCTGTCATTTCACACTGCTTATTTCTGCAGCAGTGAGGGTATGTGACAGCTCTCGGGAGATCAGGTCATCAATTTATAGAACGAAATTCTCTTTTTTGTACACTACCTTCTATCCTATTCCTTGTACTGCCTGGTACTGCCACAACTAAATTATTAAACAATAAAATTCAGTAATTCATTCTCCCAGAGCCAAAGAGAAGCAGCCAGATGGGTCAGATGGATCAACTGCCTCTCTCCAGCTCCATCACTGCTGGCCACAGAAACTCCCCAAGCATGCCTGATCCATGTCACTGACAGAGAGAGCACATTCCCCCCTCGATGTAACCCTGTCTGCACACTGTCAAAACCAGCAGCAGAACAAGCTGCACTGATTTGTGCTGCAGGTTGGCTGATTACCCAGCAAAAAGCAACCATGGGAAGGGCTTCTCTTACTGCCTCATCTGACACCACTCCTGAGACAGGAGTGAGTCTCTCTGTCGATACACAACAACGTCCTCTCTCATTCCCGGCTGTGCCATAGGGAGAACAGGGGCAATTGTGGATGCAGAGCTGGAAAATTCATGGTTTCCTAGTCCAGTGGCATGGGACAGCTTTCATTTTCCCACCTCAGTGAAGTCCCACCGGCAGCAGCACCGTGTGCGCCAGCGTGAATCAATAACAACCACAGCCTCACTCAAAGCACCTATACAGGTATTTATAATTAACACTACAACTCGGTTGTCTTCCAAAATAAATTCCTTTCCAGTTTTGGTTATGGAATTGTATTTGACAAAGTTCACGTGCATTAATGTGTGTTAATTTTCTCTGTTGAAGCAGGCATTCATAAAAACACTCTTTAGGAAAGACACAGCTGAGGAAACCTGCAGCTGGTACTGGGGTGCTGCAGAAAGAACCAAGGGCTTGAGGCACCACAGCTGCCTGACAGTCCCTCCCAGCAAAGGGCAGACTGGGAGCACTGGGCCCCCCGAGCTCTTGGACTTACATCCAGCCCTCATCGAGCAACACTCAAACCTGCAGCCTCACCACTGTCATCCAAGTTGTTCCCAGTGCATCTTTTCCAGGAGCTCTTGCTCCTGCTGACCCCTTGCTGGACCAGGCTGGCGCAACTGGCCTCCATCTATCTTAATTCCATTATCAAGCCAAGCAAGTCACTGTTTATTATGTCCCAAACATTTCATCAGTGCTTTAGAGGTGAGGTGCCTCAGGCCAGTGCGGAGGGAAGGAGGTGGCAGTGGCCCCAAGGAGGGACAGACACTGCCAGCCAGTGTCTGTGGACAAGGACACGCTGCCCAAACCAGGCAGGGCACCTTGTGTAAAACGCTGATGGAACAGAGTTCCAGTGGTGTACGGAGCAGCCCAAAGAGCCTTGTTGACAAACGTCCTCAGGTAACAGAGAGGCTCCTGCCCCGTCCACACTGCGTTTGTGATCTGGCCTTGTCTTACCGCAGCAGCTGTAATCAACACTGCAGGCAGAGAGAAGGGACAGCAGTCGTGTCCAATCTCCGTGCTGGTGTGAGAGGGACAAAGTCAGCATGAGGAGTGATCAATGCGAGCGCTGAGTTGGGACTCCGGCTCCTCTCACCTCGGTTCCATGCCTGCCAGGATGGGAACTTTGGGCTGCACCACTCAAGAGAATCCAAAAGCACCTTGCCTTCCACACCGTTCGGGGAATAATAATAACAATAACTGGGTTTCAATCAGCACCCTATGGTGCAACACATTCCCAGAAATTCTGAAACCTCTAGACAATGCTACGCTGCAATTTTCGTCCTTGTTAAATAATTTGAAGAGCGCTAAAATGAAAACCTGTGTCCAAGGGCAAGATCTCTGTGCATCCCTAACAATGAGTTCTTAACAGCTGAAATTAAATTCAGTGATTTAGTCCAGAAGAAGGACAGTCTTGAAATATCTAACAGAGTGCATTTGCTGAATCCAGCCAGGACTGACAGAACCTCGTTGCTATTTATGCCAGAATGTTCCTCAAGGACACACTGAAACAGGCACATCCGCTGAGCCAACTGCAATTTACTGTTGTCTCTCTCAGCTCCCTAATGGATCCACAGACGGTTCCCAGTGAAGGACTGGCTGACCAGCCTCTCCAGCACACCCTGTGCATGCCGAGCACTTCAGCTCACACAAACCCCCTCAGCCGTGGGCGAGACACGTCCCCTCGCTATTTCAACAGCCTAGCCAACACATTCATCCAGCAGCCAGGTATCCATGACCTTAACCTGACGGGAATTCTGCAAACAACTTGTGATGCTAGTAATTGTCAGAGTAGTTTGCTCTGAAATCAAATGTCATGGAGCGATTTGTGTCTGAATCTGCCACAACTTTCAAAGCCATAATTATTTCAGACACACTGTGAACCAGCAATGTAACGTGCAATCCCAAATGACAAATACCTCCAAGCCTGGTCATTCCTCCACAGAGACTGAAGAGAGAGCTCATTTTACATGGGTGTTCCACGTGCATGGCTGATGGGAAGCAGCATCCATCATCCAGCGCTACAGGTGCTGCAGAGGCTGTGGCTAATGGGCAGGGGGAGGCAGATATTCTGGATTCATTCAGCAGAAAGCTTGCAACCCCTCTTGACTGTCACTGTCCAGGTCACAAAGGGGCTCCAGCCACATATTCTGTTAGAGCACAACACCCAAGAGGAGAAAGCCAAACCGTAGCTCAAACAGGAAATGGAAATATAAATTTCCATGGTGATTATTCCTCCAGCAACAGGCACAGATTGACTCCCACAGCCCCTCCTGGCTGTGCTGCCCTGATCCCACCCCACGACCCCCGTGGTGCCCCCAGCCCCAGCCCTACCAAGGGCCAATTCCGTGCAGCAGCACTGGCCCCATGAGCACAGGGCCCGGCTGCGGGGTGCCTGTGGCTGCATCCATGATGAAAGCAAGAACCTGGTGCTTTGTGAAACTTACAGAGTCCCAGGAGGAAAAATAAACTCATGCATAATCCTCCAGCATCAGTCAGCAGATAAAATACACTCCAGGAGCATATACAGGTTTGTACGCTAAATGTATAAAAGATGAAACAAATCAAAAGCTCCAAGGGCGGTACGTTTGGATCCATCTTTTTTGTACTTAAACAGAAAAGCAAACCTCAGGCTTCAGGAGGTATCTTTGCACTAAATGACAAAATACTGTAATTTATTATTTTAAATTTCTCTAACTTTCAGTTGAACTATTTCTTTTCCACCTAAAGACACTGCAGTGACACGATGCTGTGGTGGGATATATCCAACGGACAGGAAAGCATATTATTCACCTCACATCCCACTCCCACTCCTAACCTTCTTCTCCCTAAGAGAGATACAATAAATCTCCCTTGTGTCTTGTGTCCATGGCATGTTGAATTCAACATGTTGCTCAAAAATCCATCCAGTCATGGAAGAAAAGGAGGGGGAACTTCTGTTATTCCCCATTTCAAACAACAACCGTAGACACCAGCAGCTCCTCCCGTCACTGAAGCCACCTCCTGTGCGAGGGTTTCCTCCCCAGAAAGGCAGCAACACTGGCCTCTTTAAAAGGTCATTTAAAAACCCTGACAAAGCACTAGAAACTGTTTCAGCCCTAAAACTGGTTTCAGTAATGTCATTCCCATGTAGACAAGGCACACAGATGCTCATTAGGCCATCATTGACTGCACCGAGTGGGGCTCCAGGTGGCAGTGAGGGGGAGCAGAGCACAGGGCACAGCAGCAGTGCAGAGCTGGTTCCCACCACTGCTGTCAGAAGTGGAGAGAAATGAATCGAGGAGGAAACTTCACCAGAGCACAAATTTACATTTCTGTCAAAGAAGAGTGGCTGGTAGCTATTTTTGGTAACTGGCCTCCGTCATATTAATTCAACATCTGGTTGAAGTTGTCTCATTTGCAGCAAATCTGGCTGGTAAATATTAACCTCGGGCTTTGTTGAAATTTTCCTTGCAGGTATTACTAAGGATTGGATAGACGAGATGAAGCAGAAGGAGACAACTTCACAGGACAATGTCAGGCAGATCCCCCACATCACGGCTTCATTTACACAAAAGCTATTGCTCCGCACCACAAAGCAAATGGCACAAAGGGCCTACAGCTCGTGCCTGGCAAAATGAAGGGTAAGAAGACATCAAAGCTGAGAAGCCAAGTGAAAACAAAGCAGTGACGGGCAGGGGATTATCCACAGAGCACGGGACTGCCCACTCACCTGCCACGCACCTTCTGGGAATGGGTTTTATGGGCAGAGTAAGCACAGAGGAGCATCTGGCTACAGAGATACATCAGACGAGACAAGCAGTCTGAGTGCATTTCCAGTGACAAACTCTCCTCTTCTCCGTGAGTGGATGTTAAACAGACACTAAAGCTGTGCAGTCCCACCCCAGAGATGGCTGCGCTCCACCATATGCCAAAATGATTCATCAGAAACGTGCAAACCTGTCAGGAACGTTGGGGCCCCTCTGGAGCAGTGGTGCAGGACAGGAGGATGGACACAGAAAGACTCGGCTTTCCTGCAGCAGGAATCAGCAGAGTTGTAAGGCCTTTTCTCATCTCTCCTAATCTCAGAGTGAGGACACAAACGGTCTCTCGGTGCAGGATGCTTTCAGCACTTAAATCAGGGTTACAGGGACACCAGCTCTGCAACCAAGTTCAAACACCTTCACCAGTTCACCTCCTGCATCCTCCAGCTGTGCTGCAGCTGCTGCCAGTGCCACAGCCCTGCTGCGACCACCAACCGCACCCGCGAGCGCGGCCCCCGTGCCATGCCACGGGCACCAGCAGCAGCAGAGCCTCCACCACCCCCTGTCCACCACCCAGACCTCTCAGGCCCACAAAAACTGCAACAGAGACTGTGGCCAAGAGGTTTTGTGGGCCAGCAGGAGACAGCAGACTCACACTCGCTGAGTGCTCCAAAGCCATGGCCGTGGGACCATGGTGATGGAGCCAGGTGTGTTTTGTGCCATCATCTGGCTGTTTTCACTTCCCCAAACTCCCACAGTATCTGCCTGCCTTCAGCTCAAGGGCTTTTGTCCTCATTGAAGAATTTCCACAGCCCTGGCTGCTTTCATCAGAAATCTTTTCAAGCTATTCACTTAGCACTATGCTAATGCAGGGCTGCCACCAAATCCAAAACTTTCAACCCTTAAAAACTATTTTCTGATATTTGACCAGACATCAGACGCTGCTCCACAGAGAGTGACTAATGACCTGCTTTCTGTGAGAGGGGAGAAAAACTTAATTATGTCCATTAAATTACTTCAAATATTTTTCCTCAGAGAATATGAATTATTTAAACTCAACACAGAGAAACCTGAAACATTAGCAAAAGCCTTCTGGGACTCACTATGTAAATCCCCACTCCAAACAGATGTGGAAAGCATGGCAAGCTGCCATGCAGCCACTGAAGCAATCACCAGCACTGAGATTCCAATTCGATAGCTTTAATAAGGTCTTCTTAAGGAGAAGTCACTGCCTGGAGCACTGGGAAGGGCATCCCACCACCTGGAGAAAGGCAGCACCATCAGCACAGTGTAAAACTGAAAAGCCTCGAGTCACTCCTGAAGGGCAGAACCGATTCTGTGGGGAAAGCTCACACTCCTACTGCACCACCCGCCTCCAACATGCGGGGGAGATCTACCTGTCTGGGACTTATTTAGCTGTTTTCGTCTCAATCTGTTTTTGAGGTTAAAAGGGAGAGGTCCAAGGTATCACCTGGACACCAGGCACGGGTAGCAAAGGCTCTTTTCAGGCTTGTTTTACTGAAGAACACATCCCCTCTCCCAGGCCCCAGCTGGCAAGAAGGTGCCCGGGGGTGGCATTAGCCCAGCAACTCTCTCCATTCAGAGGCTCACACACTCCGAGGAGGAGCACAGCAGACAGCATTCCACACTCAGTGCTGATCCCACACCTGGCTCTCACCTGCCTTTGAAAGCGAGATGGAAGTGGTCACAGCCCCAGGTTCGTTAGTGGGATGCCTGTTAAGGCAGAGGGTACGACATTTTTTGCAGCTGTCATTAAACATAGCCTTGTGGGCTGTAAAGTCACTGAATCATTAAACTGTGTCCAAAGCATATCAACAGGGATATTAATGTTCTAGAGTAATTTTAACATTACAGATCAAGCTGTGGGAAATGCCCGCTGGCATCCAGAGCTCTGACACATCTGCCCAGCCAGGACCGTGCTGCAGAGCAGCCCCAAGCTCTCCAACCACCACCCTTCAAACGAAGGTCCGGCGCTTCACTGGGGAGCTGCCATCACCTAAAGAAACATATTGCTGACAAAAGACAATTCCACTTGTCCAAGCCGTGCTCAGACACCAGAGCAGTCTGGCAGCAGCACAGACTGACACAGATAAAAACTGCCGGAGGACATAATTGGCCGTTTTTACCTCTGCATCCCCCGTCCTTCTCCTCAAAGCCAGGGCCACACATGCATTTCCCTATGGGGACCAGCCACTCGCCCTCCGCGCTGCAGTGCATCCGGGGGGGATTATCCACATCCACTTCAGCATGAGAGACACAAGTGCCCTTAACTTCCACCAGTGTTGCAAAGGCTGTCTCCGCCACTGTGTCCGGGAACACGGCCAAGTTCTGCACAGTGGTGAGACATTTCTTGTAATAGACCCGCACAGAGACCAGTGCCACACAGGCACCCACGTCCTGGAAGCCCAGGTGGAAGCCCCTCTTGCTCAGGTGCCCGATCTCCCTCAGCTCGGTGTTCAGCTTCATCTTGCGCTCGCCCAGGTCCCCCTGTGTGAAGCTCTCGTCAGCAGCGATGGTGTCGATCTTGGTGTGCTTGCTCTCATGCACACTCTGGCCCAGGTCAGCGTCAGACTCGACATAGTACAAGTTGAAAGTCTCCTTGCAGGTGCTCGTCACGCCAGGGATGCTGTTGCAGTCCCGCAGGGTGAACTTCAGCTCGATGAAGATCCTCTGGCCATCACGCCTGGCGATCCAGCCCGTCTGCAGCCAGTTGTTCTGGTTTGGCTCCATGACGTTGCAGACCTGGTACGTGCGTATCGGCCTGTAGGTCTCATCCACCCCACTGATCTCTTCCCACTGGGGAGAGAACACAGAGGGCAGTAAGAGCTAGGGAGCTACCCCAGCAGAGACGCACCGACCAGTACAAATGTCACCACCACAAGCCTCCCCACCACGGGCCATCACTTCGTAGGCACTGGAAGTCCTCAGCCCACCAAACCCAGCAGCTGCAGTAACCCAGCTGCGGTAATCCAGCTGCTGGACCACTTAACGCTTCAGCTCTCTGCAGAGGTGCAAACACGAAGATGCAACCTGAAAGGCAGCACTGGCAGCAGACCCTGGAAAACAAAGCATGATTCTGGACACACTGAGGAGCCAGAGTCTTCATCTCCCACATACTCCTCAGATTTTCTGTCCCTGAGAAGGTGCATCCACGCAGCATTACCACACAGTGTAATGCTGGATAGGGTTGGTCTACCCAGAGAAACCCAAGATGTCCAAAGAGATGTAAAGCCAGTCACACCATTACACAAGGACATAAAACATCTTCGTGAACAGCAGCAGCAGCTTCTCTGCCAGAAGTTTTAGTTGCAACAGGACAAATCCTCTGACTGGAAGTAAAACGGTGTTTCCCCAAAGCTATCAGCATTCTGGTTAGTGAAATGATGATTCAACCCTCGCAGCCTGAATGATGACCTGGCAATTTCCCAAAGCAATTCTTTCTGGGGGTAAATTTATGCAAAATAGCCAAAACATACCCAAAACAGAGTTTCTTCTGCAAACAAACAGCTGCGCTACACAGATGACTCCAGGATCTATCACTATTCCCTCTTAACGCTTTGTTTCCATGCTGGAAAATAAACCCAAAGCAGCAAGGAGAACAACTCCAAGCTTCCTGACTTCCCCTCCTGAAAGCAGCTGTAAACCAATGGCAGCAGTAAAGCCAGGGCCTGATCAAACAAATGCTACATGACACAGCTCCTGATGACTTCCGCAGCCATAGCCCTCAGATTCTAAGGACTGGACTGATCCTCAGTGCTCGTGCTGGTGTGCAAACCACAACACAAAGCCTTAACTGGCCAGCGCTTATTTGCTTGTTTTAGTAGTGTAAAATCCACTTCGAGGAGGGACTCCACGCCAGTTGCAGTGCTCACATGGCCCATGCCTCACTCAACACTCTGCTGCCTGGGGCTTCCAGTGCTGACCATGGCTAGCTGCCCATCAACCCTGGAACGTGGAGGCCCCGTGGCTGCCAGCCCCTACCCCAGCCCTGTGGTAAGCAAAGAGCTCGTACCACAGGACTTCAAATGCTGCTGAGCACCAAGAGGCTGACAGACCCTTTCACCCTCTCCAGTGGTGCAGAGGGACCTCTGTGCTTACCCCATTCGACGGGTGCGAGGTCCAGCCCAGCTCCGCCTGTGAGTCCTTCGAGTCCAGCAGGACAACTGCAGGGAAGACAACATGTTAGCAAAAACACTGACACAGGAAAGTGCTGGTAAAACCCACCCAGTCCATCCACTGGGAAGCTCAGTGCCGTGCTGTGCCAGGTCCCAGGGCACAGGAGCAGCTCCCACTACGGCTGCACCAGCCACGGCATCACCGTGTGAGCACCATGCACCGCAGAGCTCTCGCTGCACACCCAGAACAACCTCGCAGGTACCAGTGCCCCAACAAGGGTGCCATCCCAGGGACGATCCCTCTGACACCACAGTGCCACTGTACCATGACCATAGTGTGCGGATCCTGGAACCGAAAGGTACCAAGAGCTGCTTTGAAACAGGGATTTCCCTGGCAGACGACACCCTTTTTCCACAAACCAGCCAATTTTCTCCTTGACAGGAAGAGCTATTTCCCTCAGTTCACAGCTTCACGATCCTTCCACTCCCAGCTAACAGCCACAGATCCCAAACGGCAGGTTGAGCCTCCCCTCGGGCTCGGACACCGGTAACACGGGAAGCAGCGGGGCATCCCCGGAGGGCACATCCCGGACGGCTGTTCCGCTCGCAGCGCTCCGGGATGCTCCGAGATGCTCTTCCCGGCGCCGGGACCAGACGGGTCCGTCCGTGGCAGCGCAGCCTTCGCGCACACGGACCCCGGGGCTCGAACCGTCTCCCTGTCACGGAACCGGCAGCGCGCCGCCCAGTGCCTCCGGTGATCGCGGGCACCGGGACGCCACGGGCTGAACCAGTCACTCCACGGGGACCCGTCCGCACTCTCCCGCTCCTCTCGCACGTCCCCGCGATCCGGAGAGCGACGGCACATCCGCCCCACAACCCCTCCGGCCAGCCCCGGAGCGGCCCCACCGCCGAGCCGGCCTCTCCCGGTACCGCAACACGCAGCCCGACCCGCCGCGGGCGACCAACGTCGGGGCCGATGCGGCGACACCGCGAGCCGAGGCAGCCAGGCACGGGGGACACGGCGATGCCAGAGCACCGGGAACACGGCGCGGCCGGGTGGTGCGGGAGTGCCGGAGCACCGGGTGCCGCCACCGCCCCGCCCGGCTCACCCTGCTCGGCGGCGGCGCGGGGCAGCACCGGCAGCAGCAAGAGCAGCGGCAGCGCCGTCTCCATGGCGCCCCGACTCCGCGCCCCGCGCCGCCGCCGC
>WBMZ01001550.1:0-75415 GCA_013400975.1 Atrichornis clamosus
CCCCCCCGCCCCTCCCGCCCCCTTCCCGCGGCCCCGCTGGAGCCGGCGGCGCTCCCAGGGACGGCGGGGACCCGTTATGTGACCCAGGTATCCAACCGCATGCGCTTTACGGAGGGGCTCTCCCCCTCGGGCTCGCTGGTGGGTCGCAGGAGGCCCAGGGATGAGCCGAAATCGGGGCGGGCGGGGTCGTCCCTCTCGCTGCTGCCCTCGTAGGAGCTGGTGTTGCTGCTGAGGCTGTCGACGGGCGAGCGGCCGGTGGGCTCGTGCCGGGGCTGGTGGGGGAAGGTGCTGAGCGGGGTGGCAGTGTTCCTCTCCCGGTTGGGCGAGACGGGCTCCGACTTGATGCTGATGTTGGGGTTGGTGTTGACAGTCAAAGTGGTGGTGTGGGACAAGTGACTCCCTTGTCTGGGCATCCGGAAGGTGGGGGAAGAGGTTGGGAGAGGAGGAGGAGAAGGAGGAGAGAAAAAGGGGAGGAAGGAGGAGAAAAAGACAGAGAAGGAGATAATGGGAAAACTCTCATTATTATCTTTTTGGCAGCCCTTTACCCCCCAGTCCACAGAACTCAGAACCTGCATACCCTGCAGCCAAATGAACCCAGGACTATGAACCGGGATTAGATTATTAATCTGGATTCGTAATTAGAATTATGGCTCCAGAATCAGAATTGTGTCTCCAGAATTCATAATCTGTGCACCCACCAAAACGCATCACTGCCAAACTGGGATTAGACCCTGTGGGCAGCACTGCTCCTTGCCCAGCACTCCGTGATCCAGTCCCAATCCCACCCAGGGAGACCCAAACGTGTGGAGAGGGACAGGCTGTGACAGCCCTGTCCCACGGGTGTCCCTACAGCTCTGCCCCAACATCTCTGTGGGCTGCACAGACCCGGCGCAGGCTCAGCTGGGTGCTTTTGCTCAGAACTGGGAACCTCCTCAACCTCTACTATAACACAAAATTTCGTCCAGGATTTCCACACATCCTGTGGCCCCACTGGTGCAGGAGGTCCAGCTGCTGGGGAAGCTGCTGCCTGGCCTGTCCAGAAAACATGCTCCAGGCAACGAGGAAATGCACTGAACTCCCCACACAAATGCCTGGTCTGTCCATCCACCCATCCATCCATCCATCCATCTATTCCTTCATCCATCGCTCCATCCATCCACCTGGCACTTCATGTTGGGGATATTAGAGTCTTTGACTCAGTGACAGGAACAAAGTCATTGATCCCCCCTCTTCAACTCCTGCCTCTTTTTGTCCCATGGTCCCGTGATCATGGGCAAGTTGTTTAAATCTTTATTTTGACTGAGTAACTCTGTGTGTGGAATTTTATTAGTAATAAAGTTATTCCTAATAAAACTAGATCCACTTCACAAAAACTGCTCCAAGATGCGAGTGCTTGTATTTTCTGACCTGGAGCAAAGCAATCTATTTGCAATAGTGAAAGCCACCTTCCTCCTACACCAGAGGGGCACAGTTCCAGACTCCTTATCCTATAATGTCCATCCCATCTAAGGCTGCCTCTGGCTGCTTCTCAGCTCTCCCCAGGTGATTGCAGGGATCAATCCCACCGTGGAAGGGCCACAGGACAAGGCTCTCGGAGCATCCCTAAGAGTGCCACTGCCCTGATCTCAGCTGGGGACTCTGGGTCACTCCTACAGCGACAGGGACAGGACTCCCCAAACTTCACAAGCTCTCTGGGCTGGCTCCTCCTGCAGCTGTGGGTGGGCACACTGCTCCTGCCCCCCAGGAACACAGCATGGACCCACTGGGGCCCAACGCTGAGAGGCTGGAGAGCCCCGGGAGGAGTCACAGCTGGGGTTCTGCAGTTCGGCCCCTCGGTAAAGGTAATTACCCACTTCCCCTTTGCTTTCACAACCCCGGCTGCGTGGCCCCGGTACCCGTGTCACTCACATTAAGTTTCCTAGTGACACCGGGACCAGGTGCTGCTGCTGCGGCTGCTGCTGCGGCTGCTGCTGTTGCTGCTGCTGCTGTTGCTGTTGCTGCTGTTGTTGCTGTTGCTGCTGTTGCTGCTGCTGTTGCTGCTGCTGCTGCTGTTGCTGCTGCTGCCAGGCAGAGATGTTGCCAAGGGACAGCCCTCCAGGTGAGCTGAAGGCCGGCAGCGAGGACAGCTCAGCACTCGTCAGCTGATAATCTGGAAGGGAAGGAGCCCTGCAGTCATTTCAATGTCAAACCTGCCCCACAGCACCTGAGTGCTGCGAAAGGATGGAGACCCACAAGAGATACGAACACACAAAGCGTGGAACATTGGCCCGTGCTGTGAGTGGCACAGGGATGCTGGCCAGAGGACGCAGCTCTTGGAACCATGGAATGACTCGGGTTGGAATTACAGAATCAATTAGGTTGGAAAAGACCTCTGAGATCCAGTCCAACCTATGAGCAAACACCACCATCTCAACTAAGTGCCATGGAAGGGACATTTAAAGGCCATCTAGTCCAACATGCAGGCACACCTTCCACTAGATCAGGCTGCTCCAAGCCCCATCCAACCCTGAACACTTCCAGGGATGAAGCAGCCATAGCTTTCTGGGCAACCTGTGCCAGGGCCTCACTACCCTCAATGTAAATGATTTCCTTCAAGTTGTCTTCCAGCCTCAAGGCATGAGTTGCTGGCAGGACCCCAACCTCCACGGCCCCCAACACCCACCGGTGCCATTCACCCCCAGGCACAGCAGTGGCTGGGGCAGGCCCACAGTGCAGCCGTGTCCGACTGTCCCCAGGAAGGGCCGTGGGCACGAGACACCCCCACATCCACCTCCAGCTGGGTATACAGCACACACACACACACACGTCGTCCCCTCGCAGAGCAGCGAACCCTGGCAGCTGCTGACACCCACCCATACCTGGGGCATCCCCACCTGCGCCTGGGATACCTCCATTCGTGCCTCGGGCACCTCCACCTGTACCTGGCACAGCCCAATCTGTACCTGGGGCACCTCCACCTGTGCCTGCGGCATCCCCACCTGTGCCTGCAGCACCTCCAGCTGTGCCTGGGGCACCTGCACTTGTGCCTGGGACAGCCCCACGTGTACCTGGAGAGCCCCACCCGTACCTGGGACAGCCCTACCCGTACCTGGGGCAGCCCCACCCGTGGCTGGGACAGTCCCATGCACGCGGTGCCCCGAGTGGCAGCAGGGGGCGCTCCCCACCCGCCATGGGGACAAGCAGCCGCCACCGTGTCCCCCCTGCCCTCCGCGGGCACCCCACGCCCCGGTGCTCTCCCCACGCACTGTTCCCACCCCCTCCACGGGAACCACACGTCCTGGTACTCCCCCATGCTTGCAGAGCAATGCCTTTCCCATGCAGAACCTCGGGAGCATCCCAAATCCCAGGAGAGCACCCCATACCAGAGGGGAATTTTACCAAGGATACGAACACCGGCAAGCAAAGCCAGGAGTGAAAGTGCTGCCCCTTCAGGAGATGGTCAAACCTTGGTCAGCCATTTCAGCCCCTGACACAGACACCCATCAAAGCCTCCTCACACCCTCTCCTCCCCCCTTCTCTCTATAGTTTTGGGTGTCTCGTCCCCACCCCAGCAGCACACCCCACCTCGTCTCGTCCCCACAGCTGTCCCCACCCCAGCAGCACACACAGAGGTGGCTGTGCCGGTGCTGAACCGCTGCCAATGCCACCGGCGGATCCCCGGCACACCCCACCCAGTATCTGGCACCGAGTTCCCTGCCCCACACCATCCTTCACCCCGCACCGGCTGTTCTGGTTTGGGAGCTCCTGACACCCACTGGGGATGGTGGCCACCCCCGCAGCCCCCACCAGGGCTTGAGCTGGAGCTGCCCCGGATCACGGAGCTGGGAATGGTCAGGTTTGACTGAATCCAGCACAGGAAAGAGCACGGAACCCTGGCCAGAGGGCAGCTCCACACAACTGCGCCAGCCTGAAATCCAGACAATACCCACCCAATTGACAGGTGAGTCCTGGGAAGAACAAGTGGCAGTGCTCCAGGTTGGGAGTTTGCTCAGGGCATCTGCACCCCACTGTGACCTATGCGATGATCACCTCTGCAGCATCAGAGAATCATGGAACTATTTAGGTTGGGAACGCCACTCAAAACCATCAAATCCAACTGTACCCTCAGTACTGTGGAGGCCACTACGAACCCATGTCCCAGGTGTCACATTCACATGTCTATTAAAACCCTCCAGGCATGGTGACACCATCACTGCCCTGAACAGCCTGTTCCAAAGCCTGAACACCTTTTCCATGCAGAAGTTTTCCCTAATATCCAACCTAAACATCCCCTGGTGTAACTTGAGGCCATTTCCCCTTGTCTTGTCCCTTGTTTTCTGGGAGAAGAGCCTGACCTCCACCTGGCCCCACGCTCCTGTCAGAGAGTTGCAGAGAGCAAGAAAGTCACCCCGGAGCCTCCTTTTCTCCAGGATGAGGCCCCCCAGCTCCTTGTGCTCCAGACCCTTCACAAATCGAGACAATTCCCATTCAATTAACAGGGCAGCTCTGGTAAAACAAGCGTCAAGACCCCAGGCTCAGAGTTTGCACATTACAGCAGTGCCCCCCACGCTCACCCCCACAGCAAACACCCCAGCACAGACACCACTGGCACTTGGGCAGGAACACGGCACTACCCATGGTCAGCTGTGAGAGAAAATAACTACTGAGAGCCAAAATTCAGGCCCCTCCATCCTGAGTAGCAGCACAGCACTCAATTAAAACCTATTTTGGGGACTCTGGCTGTGCCCAGCCTGGCTGGAGAACCACATGGCCACGCAGGGAGAGCAGCCTTGTCAAGCACAACTGGCATCTTCGGGGCTACACCTACTAATTAGGAGAGGGAGTTCCCCACACGCCTGTTCTGCATTCTTCCAGACAAGCAGCTTTTTACATTTTTGCAAACTTTTCTCTGAGCCAGAGTGAGTTACACAGGCAACCAGCAAGTCCTCAAAGTCTTAGTGGAGGTCTGACAGGTGGCAGATGAACAACCCCTTTGCTTGGGCAAGTGTGCCGTCACCATCGCCTCAGGCCAGTTTCAATCCACCAGCCCAAATCAGATGTGCCTATGAACAGGCTGGTTTGCATTTTTCCCAGATTTTTGGGGCCTACTCTCGTTGTCATTAAGCCCCTATTACAACATCCCCGCCTAGTCCTCGAGAGCCCAGGGATGGGTGTAGCTGTAATTAGCATCCACTTGTGCAGTGCAATGGGCTGCATCAGCCCTCACAGCCCTTCTGGCTACAACAGCGAGTTATCAGCATTTATATAATGAGTTTCCCCTTGATTTTAATCCTGTAGAACCCTTGGACTCAACCATGTCTTGCAGCAGCGAGTTCCACGAGCGCCGATGCAGCTGCTCGGGGAGCACGTGCCTGGAGCTGCACACTTCCCTCTCGTGTTCACTGCCCCACCTGAGAGCTCTGCCCTGGCCAAGTCTTACCTGTGTTGTACGCTGTGGGCATGGCCGAGAAGGGCAGCCCCTGCGTCAGCAAACTCGGAGTCGCCACGGAAACAACCGGTGTGGTCAGGGAGTGAGTTGCTTGGGAGACACCCAACCGCTGCGTGTTCTGCTGCGGGAGCAAACGGGGAGGGAGTTAAAGCCCAGATGGTTGGACTCGGTCGTTCTCCTGGGTTGTGGCCCCCCAAAACCCCTGGGCATGCACTGGGGCTGAGCACGGAGACCATGGGATAAGCAGGATTGATCCTCTGGCCATTCCACACTGCAACAGAGCAAAGTACAAACCACACCATCTACTGACACTCTGGATCTTGTGGCGCTCATCTACAGCTCACTTGGCCTTGCGTCCCCTTCCTGCCCGGGGCTGGGCTTCACCCACCAGGACCAGCCCCGTCCCTGCGTGCATGGAGGGGCAATATCAGCGGGACGTCTCAAGACTATTCCTCACTGTTTTCCAGAGGTTGCATGTGAGGTTTGCTGGCCTTCCAAGGAGTGACAAAGGGACCAAAGCAAACCAAGACCAGCTGAGGCAGTGCAGAACTGACACATCCTCCTCCTTGCAGCTTTGGTGGCCAAGAACAAGCCCCTGCCTCACGGGAAGCTGAGGATGCTGAGCATCGACCTCAGGATTTTAAAGGGACTCTGGCATCCCTAAACTTGAAGTCCAGTGCTCGACAACCTGCCGGCTCAGTGCCCTCATGAGGTTTGGGTGACTCAGGCATTAGCAGGTCCACTGAGGAAAAATTCTGCCCTTGGACCGGTGCACACCAGCCTCCCCCCTTGGTTTTCCAGGCAGTTACGTGGGTGGATCTACAGGTCAGATTCAGCCCTGTTTACAAGGCAGATAATCTGGGCTGTCTCTGCTGATCTGATTTAAATCAGACTCAAGAGGCTTGACTCTAATCCGAAGCACCCCAGCACACGTCACCCTGTGAAGACTGGGGCAGTGCCCAGCTTAAATCACGCCTGGCACGAGGCTGGCTGGGACACAGCGAGGAGCCTTCCTCCGGCACCAAGGGCTCCCAAGGCCTTGCACGGCTGGGCACGGACTGTGCAACACTTCACAGCCATGGAGACTCTCCTGGAGCAAGGCTGGAGGCCCAAACGCTGCCCTGGACACGTCGGTAGGGTGGCAGCACCCAGCTGTGCAGGATTTGCACACCCTGCGCCCACACAGTGCCCAGCCCACGGGGCCCTCCCGCGGCCCGGGGAAGGCGATTACCAGGGCTCTAATTGCTAAAGCTGTGGGGGGCTGTAGGAGCGGGCTTTCCTGGCACGCATCCTGCTGGCAGCCACCCTCGGCTGTGCCCACTGCCATGGGTGAAGGACATGGCAAGAAACGCCTTCACAGAAGGCAAGACCCAGCCCTGTTCCTCTCCTGCCTGCAACAGACCCCGGGCCAGCCGAGAGGGATGCAGCCTCCACAGCCCCATCCCCTGTGCCCCTTGCTCTGGGGCTCTGGGGCTGCACTGGGGCTCCTTTCCCAGGAGAGCACAGGCAGAGGGATGAGCGTGGCCATGCCAGAGGGCTGGGCTGCTGGCTGGGCAGCCTGTACCAGCCCCAGGAATCCCCTTGACACTACGGGGCGAGTGTGGGGATGTCAGCCCCAGCTGTGCTGAGGGAAGCATCCCGATTTTCACCCCAATCCATGCAGGGAGAAGGAGTGCAAGCTGCCCCCCACGCCTTGCCACTCACACCCCGTGCCCACACACAATGCTCCAGCTGCAATCTGCCATTCCGGATGGTAACACACCATGCAGCATGCTCCCGGGGAGTGGATCTGGTGAGTGGATCCTGCTCCCTCTGACATGTTAGGAGTGTGGAGAGAAATGGGGGGACGCCTCTCTGAACCCTCTAAAGGAGCTGAGCATGCTCAGAGCTGCAGGAGCAGCGCCGGGGGTGGCAGGGCTGGGGCTGCGGGCAGCGGGGACACAGCGGAGGGGCCGCTGACTCATCCTGCTGCCGCCTGGGAAGAGGTGGGAGCTGCCATTTGGAGAGAGGATCTGGTGAGTAGGTTGAGCAATATGGAGGGAGCAAATCTGGGGAGAAGGTTAGCAGAGCAGGGGAGCATCTGTACCAGGCAGGAGGGATCCACAGGGACAACACTCGGCATCCCCTTCCTGATCCAGCTGTGCCGAGGTCCCTGTCCCACCCTGCCCACATTTCGCCATCCTCCATCACCCTGCTGCCACCTCGGCTGGGGCGAGGATGCTTTTCACTTCAAGCAAAAACCCACCAGGTTAACTCAGACCAACAATTAAAACTGCTAATGCCAACCCGGTGGATTTTTGCCTAATGCTGCTCCAGTGTGGAGCCAGGGAGTGCCCTAGGCAGGGGGACCAGGAAAAAGCAGACAGGGAGGTGGGGAGTGACTGCTGTCCCCCTGCACGTGGGGAAACTGAGGCTGAAAGCGGGCCACGAACCAAGAAGGGTTTGGGGACACGAAGAGCAGCAAGAGTTCATGTCTGCCAAAGCTCTGGCCCGTCCTTGCCCTGGCCAGGAGTGTCTCCTTGCAGGCTGCCAGAGGGATTGGCTTACTCCTGTGTTTTTGGAGAGCCTTCCCCTGGCTGCGTGATCTGCATCGCGCAGCAGCTCTAGCCCTTCCCTCGCTGCGCTGACCTGTCGCCCATCTGCCCTGCACCAGAATAGCAACGGAGCAGAGTGAATCATTGCCACAAACAAGGTGGCATTCACTTTGCTGGCAGGGAGAGGGAAAAAAGCCATAAAAATAACACGGAAAACTGCCCCGTGCACAAGGGAGGTTTAGGGAGTGCACTAGCCAGCCAGTGGATTTACACAGGCTTTAAATAATATCCTTAATATGGGAAGAGCCTGATTTACTCCCTGTCTCTCATGTGCTGGCAGTGGGCCAGGTCTTCCCATGCTGTAACTGCAGTGGCTCCAGTGAAGACCCAGGTCCAGGGTGGTGGCAGTGCCCAGCCCAGCTCCGCAGGCCCCAGAGGGACCCCGGCTGACCTCCCCAGGGGGACTGGCACAGCAATTTTGGCCCTGGTGGAGAAACAGGAGCTTTGGAGCTCGTGTCGGCTCCTTCTTTTCCATAGGGAACTGGATTTTCCTAAATGTGTTTTTCTTGGGATTGATTTTCTGCAGCAGGATTGGATGTGACACTGGTGCCCACATCCCACCACATTCCCAACGGAAGGCAAAGGAGCCAGTGTCCACCCCCTCTGCGTGCCCCATGCCTCGCCAAGCCAGGGCAGGACCAAGGGGACGCACGCCCCACATCCCACCACACCGCCATGCACGCTCAGCAGGGAACTCACCAGAGCCAAGTGGTCCTCGGTCTGCCCGTGGGAGAACAGGGAGAGAACCGAGAGGCACCGTTAACTCACACACCCCGTCCCCACCACGCCCGCCAGCACCGCGCCCTCGCCTCCGTGGGGCACGCGCAGGTTAGAGTGGTGCCCGGCACAGGGTTTGCACCACTCGGCATGGTGCAGGCAGGAATCCAAGCCTTCCTCCTCGGATCTCCCCTGCAAGCCCCCGCCAGCCCCCACCACTACAGCACGGAACAAGTGCCCACACTGCATCTGCTCCAGCACCCAGCCCCCTGCGGCCTGTCCGCTGGCAGGGGACCCGCTGCGGCCCACCTGGTGTCCCGGCAGACCTGCGGGCACTCACCAGGTGATGCATCAGCCCCTTCCCGCTCTGCGAGGTGATCACGCGCAGGTCCGGCTTGCGGCTGTTGGCGGCGAGCTGCGGGCCGTGCGAGGGCGGTGGCGGCGACTTGGCCGGGATGATCTTGCCCAGGCTGCTGCCGTTGGACACGGGAAGGAGTCCCGGAGAGGCTCTGGCACTCACGTAGCCATTTCCTGCAGGAAGATGGGTGACAGAGAGGAAGGAGGTGAATGCATGGAGATGGTGAATGCACAGTGACGGTGAATGCACGGTGGAGAATGCGTAGTGGTGAATGGTGATGGTGAATGCATGGCCATGTTAAACACATGCATGGCGAGTGGTGCTGCAGCTGTCGGAGTACAGCACCACATCTCCCCAGGCTCCCCAAAACCCTCCTGCACTCAGGCAGGCTCACTCTGCAGGGTGAAGCCAGGACAGGCAGGGGCCCCAAGCCCCCCACGCGCAGGGCAGCTCCTCAACCTGCAGGAACTCCCCAGTGTTCCTGCAGTAACACCCAGTAAATCTCAGAGCCTGATCTGCAGCCAGGCTCTTTACATGCTCTGGCTGGGCACCTCAGCCCTGCCAAGGTGGGTAATTACTGGTACATTCGCTTTTAAGGTCTTTATGGTACTGAAGCAGTGAAAAGGGGCTGTGGCAGTAAGGACTCAGTTCACTGCTTCCACTGCCCCTTTGAAGATCTAAGGTTCCCTCCTTCTCCTCCTCCTGCTGCCCCACTTAAGGATTTTATGTGCAAAGAGGGGGAAAAAAAAGAAGAAAAGAAAGGAAGAAAAAAAATTAAAAAGGAAAAGATTTGATGAACATCAGGAAAGGAATAAATTGGATCAGATTACTGTTCTGATGAGGGTTGTTTTTTTTTCATGAATAGGCCCCAAAGATAGAAAGGCGTTCAGCAATCACCAGGATTCAGCCCTCATATTCATTGCACGTTAGACCGGGAAAAATAGGTCGCTGATTGCATTATTAATCACATCTACCATTGCGCTGCATCTGCATTTCAGCAGGCGGCTGGTGGCAGTGACGCCGCAGCCGCAGCGCGCGGGGGCCGAGCGCCAGCCGCTGCCTCTCCAGAGCTGTCCCAGGCTGGACCAGCGGTGATGGGCTGGGCCAGGCACAGGGCACGGCCACGCTCCCTGGGAGCCACAGGTCTGATCCCACGGATGCCGCCGGGGATGGGAGATGCTGCCCCAGCGGGACATGGAGGAAGGGAGCTGCCATCAGGGCCTCCCATGGTGGCTGGGCTGATGCAGGATGGCAACTCTGGTATCTGTGACCCTGATGGAGGGAGGTGACCGGCTCTCCTGTCCCCAGGGAGGCATCCTCCCAGTCCCGAATCACCATGAGCAGTGGTGCGTAAGGCACGTGCCTGGTGCATCAGGTCCTGGTACCTCCATGCACCGCGAGCTGTTGGAATTCTGCTCACAAGGCTTTTAGATTTATTAACAATAAAGGTGCAGAAATTCCCCAGGTGACCTTGGCTACCTGCAGTGCTGGTGGCCATGGAAAAGCCAAAAGAAATGTTAAACCTCTTGATTTTCTCCTTTCCAAGGTGGCACTGACACGGATGCACACGGGGCTCTCTCCCTGTCTGAGGCCCACCATGCTATCTGTGCATCACGTTGGGTGTGGATTGGTGTGGTCCCTGTGCTGGAGGGGAGCTGGTTTGGGTTCCAGTGCTGCCACTCACCCCCAAAGATGGGTGGCCTCGGGTGCTGTCATTGCCATGTCCACCCAGGCTGGATACGGCCACCCCTGTGAGCCGGAGAGAGAAGGGCTATGGTACCACCAGGACTTCCCAAAAAGGTTCCCCCATAAAAAAAAGGTCTAGAAGTGGAGCACACTGGGCTGCCAAATTCACTGCCATGGTGTCAATTTGAGCAGAGTGGGCACAGCCAGGGCTCAGCATCTCCCCACGGGGCAGGCAGGGTGGACCGGGTGCTGCATCCCGAGGGTGGCACACGCTGCAGAGCGTGGGCAGGACACAGGGATACAGCGACACCGCTGCGGGATCCGGCCAGAGGCACCCGCAGCTGATGACTCAGAGGCAGCAGGTGATCACTCAGTGCTGCAGAGACTGCAAGGGAGGAGGAGGAGGAGGAAGAGATGTACCAGGTATCTGAAAATGGCAAGCGCAGTGCCAGAGCCAGAGCCAGAGCCACAGCCCCCTCCCGCAGCCACGCAGGGAGCCCCAGGGAGGGTGGGGGTCCGGGGACGGCGGGGGTCCGGGGCTGGCCACAGCCGGGCTGTCCCTGCTCCTCACGCCCGTTTCCTGCAGTGGCGGCAGGAACGCAGGGAATGCTTCGGTGACGTCAATGCTGACATTCACGGGCCCTGCCAAGCTCCGCACCCGCCACGGCTGCTCCCGACAGCTGACATGGGGGCGGCTGGGGGGAACAGGGCCGCAAAGGTGCCTGGGGGCCACGGCACGGTGGCCCCTTCCCTCTGCCCTCAAGGATCAGCAAAGCTCCGTGTTGGGTTCTGTGAGGCCCCGGGGAGACGCAGCCCCAAAACCGCCCTGGTAGCCTTAGCTCTGGGAAGAAATCCCTCTGGCACTGGCATGGCTGCTGCCCAGCACGGGGAAGTGGCTATTCCCGGCAGCGGCCGCGGTGCAGGGGATGGGGACGGGTGGCCACGTACTGCAGAACCTCAACTGGGCCAGCCCCATGTGCACAACTGGTGAGACCTGGCCCCAATTTGATTTTAATTAGGGCAATGTGGAATTTCACACTCCTCCTCCATGCTGCCGGCTGGACACCCACCACAAAAAGGCCCGGAGGGGGCGAGGAGTCAGAACCCTGCAGCAAGGCTGCCTTCGCCCTGGGAAGGACGGCATCCACCCTGCCAAGCCCGGGACCACTGCCAAGCCCAACGCCAATAGCAGCAGCTGCTTCCCAGCAGGACCCGGGGCCGTTACTGGTTTTTGGGCTGTGCCCACACCAGCACCAGCCCAACATCCTCAGCCTGCAGACAGCAGAGGCAGATGTGGGGATGAAGATGTTGTTAGTGCATTTTACAGCTGAGGAGCTGAGCCACAAGGCCTGAGCCTCGTTAGCACCAAGGTTCTCACAGTGGAAAGGGATCTTAATGAGCTTTTTTCCTTGCAGTAAAGCTCCTTTACGGGACCCAAGCACGAGGAGGAACTGGGTGTTAATTGATCACCCTAGGTCGGGGCAGAACTGGCTGCAGCATGAGGAGCTAAACCCAGAGCTGCCCAAATCCTGGTCTTCAGGGAGTCACCTCCCTGATCTGCAGCTCTCCCTGAGACCCAGGGGAAATGGACACACCTTGGTCTCCAAGGTCTTCACTGAAACCAGCACCCCCAACAAGGGTGCTGGCTGGGAGCTCCACGTACCAACCCCTCCCACAGCCAAGAGCAGAAAAATCTTCCCTGGCGCTTCCCGATGGACCAGCAGAGCTAAAGGGCAAAGCAAAATCCTACGGGACATGTGGGGAAACAGAGGGCAGCAGTGTCACATGGAGCCAGGGGTGCAGGGCTGAAAGGCTCCTCACTTACCCACGGGGCTCGGACAGGCTCCGTTCGTGTTGTTCAGGTCTCCCCCAAGCATTGCTCCTGCAAAGCAACCAGAGAGACGGGGTCACCATCCATGCAGAAACAGGGTGAGCACTCCTGCTTTTGGGGGGCGTGGGGGGGCACAATGGAGGAAGGCAGAGCTAAAAAAGCAGGGTTGCCTTCCTGGGGAGAAAGTCCTGGGCAAAATGAGCAGCATTCCTGGTGATCAGGTTGGGAAATATTATCCAGGCAGATCCGTTTCCTTTGGGAAGGAGCCAGATGCACAGGAGCCTGTTCCAAAGGAGGCAGCTTGGAAAACACTGCTTATTTTATTCCAAGCCCTCCTTTGGGGGACACGGGGCCAGTGCTGCCGGGGAAGAGAGAGCCCCAGCAGCATGATGGGAAACACTATCCCCCCTGTAATGTTCACACCGAATGGAAACCATCCCCACGCTGCCAGGATGCCACTACGATCCAGACTCCCATGGTCCCAACGCTTGCAAAGAGCCGACACTCCCCACCAGGCCGGGAAAAACTAGGCCTTTTTATTCCCAAAAAACTGAACGTTTTGCCTTGCCTGGAAGAAGACTTGATTTTTTTCCTGCCTTGTTATGAAGTTATTTCTGAAAGCCACCTATTCCCCAGCCGGGGCTGCCTGACCACGCCGCGGGCGGCGACTGCAGCCAACAGCCGGCGCGGAGGCTCCGAAGCTGCGACCGCAGTCAACCCGGAGCCCTGGGCGGGCGAATGAGGAGCCTCCGATGCCAAACCCCACCTCTAGCCACCACCCAGCCCTTCTCAACACAGATGGGGAAACCTGAGACAGAAACCTTTATCCAGCCCGTGGCTCACAGCTTTGGGCTTGCAGCGAGCCCCTGAAAGCAGGAGGAGGGTGGGACAGTTGAGCTGCTGCCGTGCAGGGAAGCACGGTTGCTTTCCATATGGGGAGCAGGATTGGGAACAGCAGTGGTTCCAAAAAATGTACAGCTTGAGAAAGGGCAAAGTGACCCTAAATGTAGCAGATGCCAACAGCACAGCACCCTCCCCTCAAGGGATGGGGATGCAATGTCAGAGGTCCTCGTCCCGCTAAAATCCCAGAGGAGGATCCCCACCAGGATTTTGCAGCTGTGCCCTGCTGTGGGGCTCCACTTGCATCCCAGTCACTGGTGCCTATGCTACTGAAGATGGCTCACTTCCTTGGGTGAGAGATGCCAACCCCGCTCCCTACACCCCCTTTGGTTGCCCTTCTCCCACACCATCCCCGAGCCAACAGCACCAGGCAGTGCCAAGGCACCCACCCAGCACTTGCTGTGCGTTTGCTTTGGAAACAACACAACCGGCTCCGGTGCAGTGCTAAAAAAATTTAAGGGAAAAGAAAGAGTTTTTCTAACATGCAAGGCCCTGGCTCCTATAAACAGGATTTCTTCCGTGTCCCAGGCAGCGAGTGAATGAGACACAGATGGCCGGACTTGGAACACCTCTGCGCTCACAACCGCAAAATGATCCCCCTCCAACGAGCAGCGAGTGAGCTGGAAATGGCGAGCCCCCGGCGGGGTCTGCTTTACCACGAAGCCTCTTCTGTTCTCAACCGAGGGGCCTACGAGAGGGCAGGAGATCCCTGCAGCCGAAGCAATGGCTGCCCATGCCCGAGAAGGCCTCTGCCACCCTGCCTGGACTGAGACGCTGCTCTCTGGGACAGTGCTAGAGCAGAATGGCCCCTGTCCTGCAGGTCTGGGGCCTCATCCTGATACCTGAGCACTTTGAGACACCTCGGAGACCCTGTGGGGAGAGCAGTGAGCAAACAAGCTGTCTCTGAACCACTGCTCCTACTGCATCCCAGCCAGGCAATCAATTCTGCTCGCCCCAAACCACCATGCAACCTGCTCCTGGAAGCATCTCCCAGCCCTTCTCTCCAAATCCATCCCCTTTGCAAAGCCCCCAAAGATCTCTCACAGCCCTGGGGGCCACAGCTGAGCGCCCAGACATCCGGGTGGTCACTGGCACCAGCTCTGCCATTTGCAGCCCGTGCGACTTTTACCGGCCATCTGTGACACCCAAAATAGCAGGAAGGGGCTTTCTGCACACTATTATTATTTACGATTGTGCTGCGGGAGAGTCGAGCTGCAGTCACATGTTGTCCCTGTCCCCCCTCGCCACTGCAGGGGACACGGGTGACAACTCCTCTCCCCCACCCTGCCCTCTGCCACCCATCGCTGGTCCCTGCTGGAAATGACTGCTCCTCTGATCTGTCAGCAGAGCCACATGAGTAATGGCCAGGAACCAACTGCAACCAGCACGGTCCGACTCCCAACAGCCCTTTTTAGGCAGCAGTCCCATGTCACCGGAGTGCCACCGGCGAGCAGGATGCCGGCAGCCACCCCCAAGCCTGGGAATGGCGCCGGGTGACTCATCTTGCACTGCCCAACCTTGAAACAGATCTCTGCAGGGATCCAGGTCTCAAAAAGACCTGGGTAAGGTGGGAGGGTTGCTCTCAGTTCGGGGCCAAGGCACAAATGGGGGGCATCAACCTCTGGCAGGAGGGCAGGAGCACACACTGAGGGGCAACAACCCTTCCAGGCTGCTCCTGCCACCCACGGGTGCTGGGCCATGGACCGCTGGGCACGGGATGGAGACAGCAGGGGGTATTCCTGCCGCCTGGAATGCCCCATGCTCAGTGCTGAACGCCCAGCCAGGCTCAGGCGGGGAGGATGAGGAGGGGAGGGTGCCAACGGTCGCTGCGTGGCTCACCTGCGCTGGCTGGCCGCTGCGGCAGCCCCGGGGACACCGTGTTCCTCTGCAGCGCCGGCTGCTGCGGCGACAGGAGCCGGGGGTCTGTCAGCGAGGAGGTCACCAGGGACTGGGTCACCAGCGAGCTGCCCGGGTTGCTGAACTGCAGCGTGTTTTGGTTGGTCACCGGCACCGTCACGGGCATGGCGAAGTTCGGAGCGGGCACTGTGGACTGAACAGAGAGCAGGGGGTAAAGGGGAGCCGGAGCTGAGTTCCTGCAGCACAGCACAGCTGCTGACCAAGGGGCAACAGCTGGGTCCCCTCAAGCCTCCATCACACTGCTGACCTGCCCTGCTGTGCTTGAACCCACGCCGGCACCTTGTGGGGATGCACCAGAGCCCAGATCCCAGCAGGGAACACCAGGAAGAGCCATGGGCTGTCCCCTCGGGCACACCAGAGCTCTGCGAACAGCTGTTTTGGCCTTGTTTTCAGGATGTACTTATTTACCCCCAGTGTTTCCAGGGCAGCCACGGAGGAGATGCTGGGAGCACCCCAGAGCATGAAGGTGGGCACCAGACCGGTGGTCTGCCCCACCAGCACCAAGAGCAGCTGAGCTCGGCACTACCCTTCATCCCAAGCAGCTGGCGGGGATTTTATGAGGCTATTCCTCATTCAGCAGGGTGGGAAGAGCCCTCCAAGGAGTCAGCAGTGGATCCCTGGTTTGGGCTGGCCCTGCTGCCACTGGCTGAGCACCTGGGAAAGACTCATTTTGCTCCAGAGCCTCAGGTGACTCTGGGATTCATCCTGGCTCCTCTGGGAGCTGCTGGGAAGGAGGAGCTGACTCCAGGGAAGCAGGAGCATCACCAAAGCCCTATCCCTGGCTGCAGGTTGAGGACCAGCTTCACCTACCAGTGTCCCCGTGGGAGCCAGACCTGCTGCGATTATCCCAGCGGTCTGTCTTATGTCACTGATTTGCTCTTCGTTAACAGGAGCCGGCACCTGCTTAGAGGCTTTAGCAGGGGCTTTGCTAAAGTCCCACTTTAATTTGCTCAGGGCCGGAGAGGCAGAGCAGCCCAGTGCTGCATGGGACCATCCGCAGGCCAGAGCAGGGACCCCACAGGCTGCACTGCTGAGGACAGAGGGAGTTGAGGATCTCCCCACTGCAGCTGGGTGGGGGCTGCTGCCCTGCAGCCCTCTCTCCTCCAGGAATCTGCTCCTGGATGGGTGCTGATCCTTGGGGGCAGAGGCAGGGACGGGAGGAAGGAGTAGGACAGTGCTCGCCCACGCCTCGCTGCCGGGAACTCTCCCCACCTGCCTCCCAAGGGCATCCTGTCCTTCAGAGACATCCCGCGGCCGCAGCCGAGCCGCGAGGAGGACGGCTCTGAGCCTGCGCCACGGCACCGCTCCCGGGGCCGCCGTTCACAGGGACAGGGCTCAGCAATTCCTGCACCACTGGGGAGAGCTGGAACACGGAGCCCTCCCTCCGCTCAGCCCGGGAGCTTGTCCTGCACGGCAGCAGAACTGGAGGAGGAGGAGGAGGAGGAGGAAGGTTTCTTGGGCGTTGCACGAACACCGGAGCAGCGTTGTGTAATAAATCACTGCCAACGCATCCGTGTGCGCGCAATGTTCCCAGGAAGGGAGAGGAAGAGCTAAAGCCCCTCCACATCGCAGCATGAGCAACACCGTGACAGAGCTGACAGCTGCATACACCGGCCGGAGGGCCAAGGTTTGCCTTCATCCAGCTCCATCCCACTGCACCTGCACACAAGCATCAGGCTGATGCTGTCCGGGCACACCCAGGCCACCCAGTCCCCCCCATCCCAGAGAGGGCACAGCGAGGGACAGTGGTTCACACATCGGTCCAAAATCTGAGGGAGAAGATGCACACATCAGCCAAACTCCACGATTTCTGCTCTCATTACAAGTGAGGGCAAACACCAGAGGCAGAAGCCCCGCCGAGGCCTTTTGTTAGCGGACACGGCTGTGGTTAAGCTGCCCCGGCCCCCCCGCCGGGTTAGTCCTGGTCACACACAAAACCAACCCTGCGGTTAAAAGGGAAAAGCGCCTTCATCAACCGCACACGTTCCACCTGCACCGCTCGGCCCCGCGCTGCCGGGGAGGTTTAGTGGGGGAGCCAGATGCTACGCCCTGACAAGGAGCCACCCAGCACCTGAATGCCACCAGCCGAAAGAAGTTTTGGGCACGGACTGTCCCTTCGGATTGGCATGTCCAGATGACTCAGAGCCCTCCCTTTGCAGCAGACACGTTCTGATGCTGAGCAGCCCCTGCTCCTTAGGGTGTTCTGCACTAAGGACAAAACTCAGTGGCTTTAGGGCCTATTCTGCACCAGTGGCAGGGCTTGTGCCAGGTGCTGGGGAGTGCATGTCCAGCTGGGGATGTGCCCCCACCCCACACACACCCTGGCAGGGTGGGAACCTGCCCCGCACTAGTGAAACTGGGGAGGTCGAGGTAGATCCAAGCCTTGATGGAGCTACTCCTGCCCTGAACCCCTCCGTGGGGCTGGGCTCGCTGTCACAGCAGAGCTGCCAGACACCGTCACCGCCTGCACCCCATTTTCCTCCACCTCCTCAGCCCTCCCAGGTCTCAGAGTAGCCTTCCAACTCCCTCTGCCCTGAGATGTAGTGAATGGAAATGCAGATTCTGGGATCCATGCGAGGCTCCTGGAGCAACACAGCACTGAGTCAGCAAAATAAAAACTGGGGATTTCACAAGACCTAGTTCTTGAGTAAAGCCAGAATTTTAACATGTGGGGGCTTGCAAAAGCACAGAAGGGCAGATTATTTTGCCAGGGAGGGGGTGTCATTTTTGCTGTGCTGCATCCACCCCTAGAAAAGGAGCCTCCCTCCTGCTCCCGCAGCATTAATTACGGCTGCAGCGACTCGGGGCTAATCCCCCGAAGAGCTGTTGCCTGCATCAATAGTCTCTGCTCCCTTGAACTAACAACTAATTTGAAACGTGTCCCCCTCCTCCTCCCGTCTCCTGACACAAATCCCTTTCAGCACTGTCCTGATGCCACCCCGGTGCTGGTGACAGCTCCGGGATCACAGGCTAAAACCTCCCTGGATTTCTGCCACGGCCACCAGCTGCCCTAAGGGCTCGGTGGATTTGGGAGGAATTAATGTGGAATAGCCCAAACCAGGCTGAGCTTTGCAAGGATGTGATGGGTCGGCACCTGCCACCAGCTCACATGAACACTGGGATCTTAACCCAGGCAAAAACCTGGGTTTTGGGTAAAAGAGGGTGAAAAAGGAGGCCCTAATCCAGTATTTATAGCAGAGGAGAGGAGCAATATCCTCCTGCACTGCCCATCTGGAGCCAGGGAAGGTCAGGAGTGCCAGAGTTAACAAAAATGGTTTTCCCAAGGGTGGGAAACAGGAGGGGTCCTCAAGAGCCGGGTGCATTCAGGGCTGCAGGGGCTTTTGGCATCGGCTCCCAAGGCACGGCACGGCTCCAAAGCAAAGCCATGCAAAATCCACCCCCCCGTCACCTGGAGGCACCGGGGAGGGGACCAGGGGGCTGCAGGCCACCAGCTACTCACTGCGAGCCGGTAACTCTGCATCATTTTATCAAACTCCTCATCAATCTTTTTATATTTCTCTTCCGTCTGCGGGGTCAGCGCAAACACTTCATCCCCTTCCGGGCTCTCGCACTCCCTGTGCTTCTTGTTCAGCGCCTGTTACGTTTGGGGGGACACGGGGGTGTCGGGGAGGGAGCGGGGGACGAGGTTGGGGGGAAGTCGAACAGAAGAGAAACAAAACAGAAAAGAACATATAATGAAGGTTTTCCAGCCACGGGCAGGTACTTACACCATATCGCTTGAACAGGATATCCAGATCCTCGCTGCCTTTGCGGTATTTATCCTCCATCAAGGGGCTCTGGTCTATGGAGTCGTCGCCGTCGGGCTCTGGGCTGTCACAGCCGTTAAAACCTTTCTTTCTTAACGTCTGAAAACACAACCGGAACAGTCTGAGACCCGGGAGTGGGGATGGGGAACACGGGCAGGTCCCCCAAGAACATCCCCTGGCCTGGATGGACCAGAACTGGCCCTCATACAAATCAACACCATCACCCCAAGATGTTGTTGACCTCAATGGGGTTAAAAAGCCAGGATACGGCCCCTGGGTTTTGGTGCCAGGGTGTCTCTAATTTAGGAATTACAGCATGGGGAGGGATGGAGAGAAACTTCCTTGTTTTCAAAGGTTCTGTTTACGCCGAGGCTGAATTCGGCCCTGCATGAACTCAGATGCACTTGTCACTTTCAAGTGCCACAACATCACAAAGGGAAATAAATCTTAATGCTCTTTGCTCTCCTGCAAAAACGTGGGAAAACGTGCTTACAAGCAGGAAAATAAAACCCAAAATTATAAGCAAATTGTCAAATTTGTCAAAGTTTCCTGACAAAACCAGATGGGTGGCATTTACCAAACGCGAAGGTGCCACAGGAAGAACACAACAGGCCAGGGCATGTGGCATGGTGACAGCTGCAAACCCTGCTGGGGGTGACACAGCAGGTGACAGTGACAACACTGGGCAGCAAACCCCATGCCAAGACTGGGCTCACAAGCAGGAAAGGGCCCGGGCTCTACTGCATTGAGGTAATGAGGTTGAGACATCTACTCCTCATTAGGAGGAGCCCAGTGACCGCTCGTCCAGGCCACGTGCAGGGGACAGCGACACCCCAAAGTCCCTCGCTTGTGTTCAGCAGCCAAATGAGATCCACTTTTAATCCCTCTATTTTCAACATACCAGAAGCAATTAGGCGTTATGACGGAACCAGCACTTGCCAACTCAGTTTTTTTTTAGAAGTCAAAGCTACAGAATTTCCTGGAAGTCTTGATCCCTTTTCATGCCAAATTCAGCAGGGGGAAAAAAAAAAAAAAGTCTTGACAATTCTCTGTCTTCCTAAACAGCAACAAACATCTCCATTCTGAGGCCAAAGCATGTTTGGGAGTGGCTCTTCAACTACCTGCGAGCTCCGGGAAACACAGGGCTTGTAGGGGAAGTTTTGCTAGAGCGAATAAACCCCAGGATGTCTCCAGAAGGGCTGGGAACGCCGCGGGCGGGATTTGCTCGGCACCGCTCTTCCCGCAGCTCTGGCTCGGTGGGAGCTTGTGCCAGGTGGCCACAGCCAAGCAACGGGCACCACACCCACCCCCAGCCTGTTTTCCATCCAGCTGAAGCTTTTCACAGTATTTTCCATTAAAATTACTCCTTCTCAGGCACCATTTTCACTCATCACTGGATTCAGCTTCAGAGGGGAAACATCCTCGTTCACACCCAGCTCCACCAGTGAATGATCCGGCTCGCTCCTGACCATGGTGGCATCTGATGCCCTGTTTGATGTCATCAATAATTCCTGCTACCTAATAATTATTAACTAATTCCTAATAATAATGATTCTGAATCATGCTTATACCCAACATTAATACTAATATTATTATTATACCTAATAATACCTAATAATTCCTGGTACCCCTAATTCCCGTGTTGGCTCTCTAATGAGAAAGGCAGTGGGAATCAAAATAACTGCCATGAATGGGAGATTCCCAGGGCTTTTTCTGCAGTTTCCTGAGGATTTTTCCCTATTATTTTTCTATTTTTGTACGTGTCTTTGTTTGTTCTCAGAATGGCCCAAAAGAGGAAGAGGTGCTGCTGGTGGGGAAGGAACAGCTTTGCCTTTTTTTTTTGAACCGGCTTTTTGTGGATTTTTTTTCCGAAACCTTTTGTTTCGCCGACGCAGACGAAAGACAGAAAGTTGAGCTTTTCTCTAAAAAAAAAAAAAAAAGCTTTTTCCTTCTTCTCTTTCAGAGGCAAAATGGAAAAAGTTGTTCTGTGAGCAGCAAAGTGATGGAGCTGGGTTTCCTTCAGGAGCTGGGGAGACTCTCTGGGTCTAACAGGGGGCCATGCCCATCTTGCCACAATTCCCTTTGCAGGGCCATGGGACTGAGCTCTCATCTCTGCCCTCCCATCCCTGGTTGGGAATTGGGAAGGAAATCCCTCATAACCCTGAAAGCTCCTCTACTCCAGCAACAGCTGCTGGCAGGTTCAGAGGTTGTGAGGATGGACGAGCCACTGTCATCCCCCAGGACACTTGAAGGAGGGAACCTCACAATGGAATTTTCAGGCGGTTTCAGCTGAGTAACAACATCCTTCTCCTTTCTAAAACCTGCAGCGATGCCGCCGCCCGGGAGGTTTTCAGGCAGCTCCCAGTGCCCTCAGCTCTGACCTGTGTTTGACACCTAAACCAAGCTCAGGGACGAGTGAGGGGCCACTGTCACCCGCTGCAGCGTTTTGCCATTTCTAAGACCACATGAAATCATCCCAGGGGTTGTTACCTCAATAAGTCAAGGAAAGAAGTGGAATAGGGTGGATGTGGCTCTGCTCAACCAGACCCTGAAACAGCTCATGGCATCGCCCCTATGCGTTTCCCAAGGTCTTTCTCTGTGGGTCTGACACATCCCAGCTTTGCCTTGGTCCCTTTGCTCTCCCCAGCCACCAGCTTCATAAAATCAGTCGTAACCTCACTGTCTGTGAGTGCCAGAGTCCCTGCTGGGGGCGGTTCTCAGCATCCCGAGCTGTGACGGGTGGCCACGGTGCTGCTATCCCTGCTACTGCAGGAAACCTCCCAGCAGCCCCAGGAAGCATCAAGCTGGATGTGCATGGGGAAAAAAGTCCTTCCCGGGTGCTACAGGCAGCAGTGTGAGCTGGGATCGTAACCCATGAGCGGGGACTGTTGTAGCCTGAGCTGAGACTGTGACACACGAGCTGGGACTGCGACCTGTGAGCTGGGATTGTAACCTGTGAGCTGGGACTGAGACCCCTGAGCTGGGACTGTGACCCCTAGAATGGAACTGTGACCCCTGAGCTGGGCGTGTGACCCCCAAACTGGGACTGAGACCTGTGAGCTGGGACTGAGACCCGTGACCTGGGACTGTGACTTCTGAGCCGGGACTGAGACCTGTGAGCTGGGCCTGTGACCTGTGAGCTGGGCTTGTAACCGGGGCCACCATAAGGCGCTGTTGGAGCTGCGGGGAAGGGGATGGGGACGAGCTCCAGAGCTGGCACGGCCGAGGACGGGGCTGATCTGCAGCGCAGTGGGATGGGAAGCACCGGCGGCGGGGAGTGACCGGGGCCGGAGTCGCAGCAGGACATGAGCCAAGGCAGCATGGCTCGCAGCAATCTGCTGCTCTACAAGAAGTTTAGGACAACAAAATGCCATTTCCAGCCATACGGGCGTTGGCTGCTGGTTCTTTCAGGCTTTTTTGTCCAAAAAATGTGTGTCCCACATTTTTAGCTTTTTGACAAGATGATGTAAAAGGAAAACAATCCTACTGGAGTGAGAATCAAACCCAAAGATTCCTGGTTTTGGGATCTCTGCAAGGTCTTTTGGAAAAGAACTTTCTTTCTCATTCCTCCTCATTCTCTTTGCCAGGGAAAAAACAGAAGATGCAAAGAAGTTTTCAGGAAACCTTTCTGTCACTGGGCTGCAGCCAGCAGAACACGACTATTTTTCATATAAAAGAGAAATTTAAAAGCAATTCCTTCCCAGCAGAAAATTTTCAGAGGAGAAAACCAGGGTGAGAACTTCCCATGGCAAAACACCACCTCGCTCATCACCTGCTCCTCTCCCTGCCACTCTCAGGTCCCCCCGTTCCATCAGAACCCACTGCAGGTCCTGTTTTTCCAGGCAGTATTTCCACTCCCATGATCCCAGCTCACATGGGAGCAGATTTCCAACCCGAAGAGGGTGAGAGAGCAGCAGGAAATGCAGAACATGGGAGAGGAAGCAATGCTCGACCAGGATGCGGCTGACTTCCCTTAGAGGAGGGAGACTCAACCACTCCGGGCTTTGGGGAAGTCTGGATGAGGATAAGGATGAGAAAGAGGATGAAGACGTGACACTGGCAGCTGCCTCTGCAGGTCACCACCCCCCCAGAATCCTGCAAAATTCCTGATTTTACACATCCTGTGGAATGACAACCCCCGGAAGGAGAATTAGGGGGATATCAACCCCTGCCGGACATTCAGCCAAGGAAAGGGCAGAAATGGCTGTGTGGCTTTAACTGGCTGTGGAGCATCCCAGTGCCCGGCGAGCTCTGCTATGTCCAAGTCCCTTATCAGGAACTGGCACGTCAGCCAGGCTGTGAGGAAACGAGAAGCGACAGCAAGGCCCAAAGCCGGCGTGATCCCAGGCCGGGCGCGCACGTGGCACCCAGCGTGCCTGTCTGGGGGCTCAGCTGTCCCCCGCCTGATTAAGGAAACCCCCCTCTCTGCATTAGAGAGATTTTCTCAGACTTAAAAGCTTGCAATAGCCAGGACTTTGCCGGGCACAGAGAAGCCGCAGGGGTTGCGTGGCTGAATCCTACTCCTGACAGCCACTGCCGAGCCCTAGCACGGCTGAAACACGGGGGTGTCCCCACAGGGACGGTCCCCAAAAGGCAGCTGGGGTGTGGAACTCTTCTTGAACTGGGGCTGTGTATGCTCATCACAGAGCAGCTCTGCCTCACACTAAATATCCAGGGGGATAAATCCCTCCAGGGCATCCCTGTGCAGCATGGGATAGGGTGCCCCCAATGCCACCCTCAAATGCACTTCCCCAGGACCAAAAACCAGGAGATTTCATGTTTACTGCTGTTTTAAAACATCATTTGGACAGAACAACTTGTTCTGCCCTGAGCTGTGGCACCAGTGTTCTTGGCCCCAGGAGCTCCCAGCCTGGCAGTGCTCAGCCCAGCCTCTGGAGCCCCTGCTCGCTCCACTTCCACCAGGAAACAAGATTAAGAGGCTTCTGCCTCGATTCCCCCAGGTCCTGGCTGCTCCTCATCCCTCCTGAGATGCTGCCAGAGCCACTCAGGGCTGAAGGGGCCACGGGTGTCACAGGGAAGGTGGGTCAATGCAGCAGTCCCTCAAAATCCACTTAAAATCATATTTGGTGGCAAATTCCCAGCCTGGGCTTTCACAGTCTCTAAATACTCGATGGGGGGAATCTTCCAGAATGAGAAGATGCTCCTCGGAAGTCAAGTTCAACGGGGAGCCACCAAGAAACATGAGATAAACTGGGTTTGTGCACTGTGGGGACACAGCTGGACGTGACCTGGGTGAGGGCAAGTGGAAATCAGCACCAAGAGCAGGAATGGTCTCCTGGGAGCATGGATTTGGAAAAGAAAACAGTAAAAACCTGCTCTAAGACAAGATGAGGATGTGGAGGGACGCTTGAGCAGTCTCCAAACCTGCCTGCACCCCAGTGGGTTCTGCTCCACGACAGCTCTGCCAGCAAGACATGCCGAGCCCGGCATGTTTGGGCTCTTTTTCTTGCCATCCACCAATATCCTTCCGCTCCCGATGTTCCTCTCCTCGGCTTTGGATGCAGATCCAGCTTTTCATGTGGTGCAAACACAGTGTTTCTTTGGGTGCCAAGGACTGTGTGTAACTTGTCGGCTTGGGAGTGTTTGCATCTTGGACCATAAGGGAACAGAGAACGCTGCCCAAAATGTTTACGGTATTTTTAGGCCAAGACAAATCTGTTCGGTGCTGCAAGCGCCGCAGTCTGAGCATCCCGGAGAGGCTGCGCTGGCACTGGCACAGGGAATGGGCACTACCTGGCTCAAATGGGCCAAAAAGGACAGTTTTGAACCATTTCTGAGACCCCCACAAAACTGTGCGGTGGAAAGAAGAGTCTCCAAACCTCAGCAAGGGAAGGCAGATGCTGCCAGATGCTTGGCCATGGCTCAATCACGAGGTGAAAACCTCAAATCCAAATCTCTCAAAAAGACACATTTCACAGGGAATAAATAAGAAAAAGAAAGCAAGATTTAGGGGGTAGGGGCAGGTTGCGTTTTTTCCCTTCTCCTTCATGAAATCAAAGTGCGAGCACGCTGGCCAAGAGGCACCAAAGGGATTCAAAGGCAGAAGCAGAAATCAAATTCCTCCAGCAGCCCAGGCCATGCTGCTCCACTCAGTCACCAGTGGCTCTGAGGGCGTTAACTGATGCCCATAATGTCACTAATTACCCAGCCAAGCCCTTCGTTTGCACGTTTGCCCAGGCCTGATGGCAGCTGACCCCACGCTGACAACCCCATAGCTCCATCTCTGCAGCTGCTGCTGAGGGCGAGGATGTGACCGATGGCCGAGGCGCCGCTGGCACCCTCCTGCGAGCCAAACGCCCCGTGCTTCGGCCCAGCAGTGCTCTGCCAGCACCAGGGACGAGGACAAAGCTGTGGAGAGGGTCAGTGTTGGGGCACCGACAGCACATGGCAGCTGAGCATGTCCTGCGATGCCAGAAGGGCGAAGGAGAGCGGCCTTGATGTGAGAGCAGTTTGAACATGGTGCTGGTGGCACTCCAGGGAAGGGTCAGACTGGACTTGGCTGGGTCATCCCTGGAGACCCACAAAACACGATGGGACAAGCCTTGAGCAACCCCACCAACCCATGAGCTTGGCCATCACTGGAGCAGGGGCGGAACCAAAGGTCCATCCTGTCTGAACTCCTGTGTGACTCCTGCTGGTGTCCTCCCACAGCCCCACCGTGCCTATCTGAGTGCTGGGCCGGGGCAATGCCGCCAGCTGCACCAGGCACTCCAGTACGATGTCACCAGCTGCACCAGGCACCCCAGTGCAACAGCCCCAGGAGATGCCTCCAAACCCATCTTGTGGTTTGCCTAGACCACAGTGAAATCCCACAAAGCAAACCTGCACCTCAGTTTCAAGGCAGCAGGTCAACACGTAACTCGAGACAGCTTCAACTCTACCACCCAGAACAGAGTATTTTTGTAGGCTGGACCAAAACAATGCAAAATCCATCTGGCACTGAGTGTGGGAGATCTTGCTCCAGCCCCACCCTGCACCAACCTCCTGCATCCAGTGCGGTACCAGACCCAGTCCTGGCTCCACAACGCCAAAGCCGGGGAGCGGACAGGCGGCCTCACCTCGATGATGTCCGCGTTGGTCCGGCTCTCGTGGGGCTCGTTGTACTCGGTGTACTTGAGCAGCACCTTGTCCATGTCGGTGCTGGCATACTGGAACAGCTTGTTGGAGTGGTTGAAGATGATGAGGGCAATCTCGCAGTCGCACAGGACGCTCAGCTCGTAGGCTTTCTTCATCAAGCCGAACTTGCGCTTGGTGAAGGTCACCTGAAAGCAAGGACAGCCGTGGTCAGAAGCTGTGTCCATGCTGCCACAGGCCCTACACCTCCCAGAGAAAAATGCAATGACCGCTGGAGGAAGAGCATAAGGAAGAGGAAGGCAGAGGGAATATTCTGTCTCAGTTTCCCCAACTGGATCCAACCCCGAGCTCTCTTCTCTCGCCTCCCTCTTCCAAATGGTTCATATTGCTGCCTATTTTGGGATCCTCCAAAGGCAGACACTTCACAAGCACAAAGATGATTATCAGCGTTGGAAATCACATATTGCCAAATCAAGAGAAAATAAATTTCAGCAAAATCCCCAGCAGAGCTGCCATCTGTCTGGGGGCTGCGGGTTTTTAAGTGGAATATTCAAGCCATGGAGATCTTGTCCTCACTCGCTGTAGCCGTGCTGAGAGTGCCCAACCCTGGGGGCCACAGGGCTGGGGCTCAGCACCCCAAAACTGTCCAGGGGGGCCCATGCCACCCCTGACCCGCTCTCCTGCTCACCAGCTCCCATTTCTCTTGGGAGGCTGCACTTCCTCAAGGGCACCCTGAGCCCCCTGTGCCAGGAGCCTGCCCGGCTGCTGCTTCCATCTTGCTGTCCCCTTGTGTAACCTCGTGGGGTGTTTCTCCACATCACCTGCCGGGCTGGGGTCCCCCATCTCCCCAGCCTGCCCTGCCCTGAGCCGTCACCAGAGCTGTCAGCTGATGAGGCAGCTCCTGCAGGACTGATCCTGGTGAGCTGGCTGGGGGCCGGGACGGAGCTGGGTGCTGGCTCCAACACCCGCTCCAGCTGCCGGGCAGACGTTGGGCTGCAATTCCCAGCCCACGCTCAGCTCTCACCACCACGCTCCTAACAGGACCCAGCTGGTGGGGAGGGAGCTGGTTTGGGGCTCCCTGTCCCGGCTGCAGTGCAGACAGCTGCTGAGGGTGCCCCACCTCCCCAGAACACAGGCACGCTGACGGGGAGGGCCCGATGCTTGGCCAATGCCTCCTCAGCAAATAAAAAGCAGAAAAAGAAAGTAAGAGGCAGGAGGTCACCACTTTGCCCTAAGCATTGCTCTGGGGGCGAAGCAGAGGCCAGGGGAAGGGCTGGAGATGAGCTGAGATGCCCCTGGGTGCCAAGAGCTGCTTCCTTGCAGCACGGGAGGGCTCGACCCCTCTTTGGGCCTCCACCACAGCATCGATTTTGCAACTGAACAGCTTTAATTTGCAGAGCTGAGGGAGGAGAGTGAATGAGGCTGCTGCCTTTGCTCAGCTCATCAGTGGCGTCACAGCCACGGTCCGAAGAGCTCAACACGGAGCTTCCCAGTTCACAATGACAGTGAGGACCAGTGACACTGTGATGCCACTGGGAGCACTGAGCAAGAACCTCCAGGGTCCTGCGCCCCTCGAGATGGAACCATGTCCCCACATGCAGCGTGAGGGCAGAGCAGGGGTAGCTCGGGGCATACTTGGCAAGAGGAGCTGCTGCCCCTCCCCACCATCTCCCAGAGATGATTAAGCAGTAATGAGATTCGGCTCTAATCACCTCACCCCCTGGAAAGTGCAGGGCTGGCACCCCGTGCCGCTGCGCCCGCCACGTGCGCCCGCTCTCGCCACGGCCGGGCTGCCAGCACCACCCCGGCCCTGGCACGCTCTGACACAAATTAAATTACCTGAGGGCCGGCTCTGGTGCCATCAAAAATTCCCCCTCCACAGCAGCATCCTGGACTTCTCAGCCACCCCAAATCTCTGCTGCTGGCGCTGGGCCTGTCTGCTCCCAAGACCAAGAGCTGGTAGTGCCACAACACAGCTGTGGCTGCACTGTGTGACTCCAGGTGGGACCCAGCTGGAGTTCTGCTCTGTCATGGCAGGACAGGCACTAAAATCACAACCTGTCTCTGTGTCCCCTTCCCCAGCACAGCCTGTCTCACTGCCCCCCTTCCTGGCACGACCTGTCTCACAGTGTTCCCCCCCCCCACACGACCTGTCTCGCTGTCCCTGCGGGGACGGCCCCGGCTCTGACTCACCCTCCAAGCAGCTCAAGGAGTCCCCAAGAGGAAAACATGCGGTGTCTCCACCACGACAGAGGGAACAGCCAAGGGAGTCGTTTCTGCAGCCGCCGGTGCCTGGGACACCTCATCAAACACACCTTGCCAGGCACCACGACAGGCTCAGCCACCAGGATCAGAGGCCACAGGGAGAGGCTGGGGCATGTGAGCAGCGGGGCAGCTCTTGGCCTTGAAGACCAGGGACAAACATGGTTTGGGTTTTGCCCTTGAGCAGTGAAGCAGAGTGTGGGGTCACCTTCCCCTAATCAACCAGCAACCTGGGCAGAGCTGAGCAGAACTCAAAGCACCAAATTATCCTCTACAGATGAGGGGATATTCCTTCTGCAGACAGGGACAGGGCAGAGCAGCATCCCTTTGTATTGGCACCCCTACGTCTTGTATAGAAAAGCAGAGACTTGCCACTTAGCCACCACATCACCCAGAAGCATCACCTTACACTGCCTTAGGCATCCACTCGTGACCCAGGACAGAAAGCCCAAACCTTCCCCTGACGCTGTGCACGAGCCTCATCGAGAAGAATTAACCTTGTAAGTCTAAGAGGGTAATCAAATCTCATGCTTCAGGGCATAAGCCGATCACCAAAGGGGTCAGGAAGGAATTACTGCCCCACACTAGCAGGGGATTTTTGCCTTTCCCCTGATGCAAACAATATTGGCAGTTGCCAGAGACAGCGGCCTGGCCTGAAGGACTGATGGCCTGATCTGTTGTGGCAAATCCTCTCCAGTAATTCCTCTAATGACATTAGTGACTCTTACTTGCTCTCCTCCCCTGGTTTTGGCTGCTGCTGTAATTCACAGAATCACAGCCTGGTTTGGGTTGGAAGGAATGTAAAAGTTCATCTCATTCCACCCCCTGCCATGAGCAGGGACACCTTCCACTATCCCAGGTTGCTCCAAGCCCTGTCCAACCTGGCCTTGGACACTTCCAGGGGTGGGGCAGCCACAGCTGCTCTGGGCAACCTCTGCCAGTGCCTCTCCACTCTCACAGGGAAGAATTTCCTCCTAATACCCAATCTAATCTCCCTCCTTTCAGTTTAAAATCATCCTCCCCTTGCCCTGTCACTCCAGGTCCTTGTCTAAAGTCACTCTCCAGCTCTCCTGGAGCTGCTTCACACACGGGAAGGGGCTCTAAGGTCTCCATGGAGCCTTCTCTTCTCCAGCCTGAACAACCCCAGCTCTCCCAGCCTGTCTGCAGAGTAGGAGTGCTCCAGGCCTCAGAGCATCTCTGTGGCCTCCTCTGGACCCACTCCAGCAGCTCCACATCCTGCTGGAGCCTCCATGGGGGCTTGTGGTCTGTGCCCCTGTGGAAGGCAAACCCTGGGACACGAGGGTGTCGGACCCGCTGATGCCATAGGCTCCGTGTGAGATGCACGAGAAGTGCTCCACCTGGCAGTGAAGGCTCTGGAGAGCCCCTGTTCAGCCTGAGCCCTCCCCGAGGGCCTCAGCAGCCCCAGGCCACCGTTCGGGATGAACTCGGCAGCACGAGTGGAAGTGCAGGTGTCGAGAGCGGCTCTGCCTCCACCTCTCTGCACACCCACTGGTGAATCCCCCGTTCTCCAGGGCACTATTCCCACGCCCCATCCCTCCCTCTCCCAACAGGCGCAGGTGCTGGGGGCGCCACCCAGGCACGCTGAGGACGGCGCTGCCAGCCCTGCATTCCAGCAGCAGCGCCGCTGGAATAAGCCCCATCCATAATTCATCAGCGCCTGCTCCGCTCCCGGGGTGCGGCGGGGGGAGAGCCGACCGTGCCCCCTGTGCCGAGCTGGAGCGGGGGGGCTGCCGGGGAGGCAGGGGTGGGCTGAGGATGCTCCCAGACGCTGGGTTTAAGCCAGCTTAGCTGACAGCCTGCAGCCACGGCGGGCACGCACGCACGGACGCTCCTCACCGCTGATCCACAGCAACAGCAGGAGAGGGAGGGAAGGGGAGTGAGAAGGAAGAGGCAGCTCTGGGGAGACCTCACTGCAGCCTCCCAGCACTTAAAGGGGCTTATAAAACAGATGGAGAGGGACTTTTTACGTGGGCAGATAGTGATGGGACAAGGGGAACAGTTTCAAACTGAAAAAGGGGAGATTTAGATAGGATATTGGGAAGAAATTCTTCCCTGTGAAGGTTGTGAGTCCGTGGCAGAGGTTGCCAAGAGAAGATGTAGCTGCTCCATCTCTGGAAGTGTCCAAGGCCAGGCTGGATGGTGACTGGAGCAACCTGGAATAGTGGAAGGAGATCCTGCCCATGGCAGGGAGAATAGGTTGAGAAGAACTTTAAGATCCCTTCCAACCCAAATCATTCCGTGATTCTATGAGATAAAGCAAGATGGGACATTTCTGACTCTGGGGACTGGATCCTGGCACTGCACGTGTATCGTGTGGAGCAGGAGGGTTCTCAGCCTCTTCACAGCTCCCACCACAGCGGATGGAGCAGATCAGCAACCCACTGCCTGAAGCAGCCCTTTATCACATAATGTGCCATCTTCCTGGTATGTCCTTCTTTCCCAAAGAAAGGCAGCAGTGAAAATTGATTGCAAAGCTGTGCTGGTGACCAATTAAACAGCTGCTGCTTTGCTGACACCCGACTTGCACGGGCTGGGTTCTGGGAAGCAAAGCAAGGCATGCTGCGCAGGGTGGGGAGCGACGCTCCCGCGCTGGCTTTCTGAAGAATCAGCCCAGCCAGGAATGCAGCTACTGCCAGGGGAAACCAGTGACCCCCAGGCACAACACCTGACATCAGAGACGTGCTAAAGCCACAGCACCCAGCCACGCAGAGCAGCTCCTGCTGCCAAATCCCACCTGATGCTGTGAGACCTCAGCAAGGGTCTCTATCTCCAGCCTGTGCTGAGGAGCAGCTCATCCCTCAAGAACAGTCCCACCACCTCAGCTGCTGCCTCTGAGAGAAGTGCCTCTTTCCTTTCCTAGAGGCCTACCCAGCAAGGCCAGGCTGTGCCACCTCCCTCCAGCATTACCAAATATTTTCCATTCATCTGAACTTCCAATGAGGCTCCAGTCACTGCAGATCCCTCGCTCCCCTCTGCAGCCCTGCCCCATAAAATACACCCCAGCTCCATTAATAACCCCTAAGGTCCCATTTCCTCCCCATTATGGGCATAAACAGCCTCAGGAGCAACTGGGACACCAGCAAAAAACATTTTATGCTCATCCCAGCCCCCACTACCAAATGAAGCCATAATGAGGAAAACCTGCCATTTTCTATTGTTTTGCTGCAGAGCAATAAAGTGGTTCATCCAGTTCTGTTCTTTGCCACTCTTTAAGCATTAGGAATATATCCACATGCTTTTTTTCTGTTTTTTCTGGAGTAAAAGTGGCAGGAAAGACACATGGCAGGTCACACTGGGGCGTGGCAGTGGCTGGACCAAAGGCAGAGGCTTGATCTGCTGAGCCAAACTCCAGGAGCACAGAAAGCAAAGAGACACGCCTGGAAGTCTTGTGGTTATGGGAAATTCATCGATGGAGTCATCTCAGAGCAAACCTGGGCTAGCAAAGTGCTGTTGCTCCACTGCTCCAGCTTAAGGAACACGGAAATTTGGGAAAAATGTTGGGTTTTGTTTTTCCTCTGAGATACACAAATGCATTCCTACACACATGCACATGCGTATGTGTCTCGGGCTTGGCTTCAACAGAGCCCAAGGAAAAAACCCCTGGAGTCATGTAAGTTTACAATTGAGGAAAAAAAAGGAATAATTTGAGTTGTTTGCGTTCAGCAAAATGGATACTTGTTGTGGCTGTTTTTTATTGGAAAAAACACATGGAAAATGTCAACTGAAATATATTTTCTGCAAGACTAAAATAAAAAAAAAAGGGGGAACTAAGTGGAGAAGATACTTTCTTCTGGAAAAGCACTTAGATGGAAACGGTGCGAGGAGCAACGCCTGGGTGGGGGCAGCGTTTGCCTGGTCCTGGGATCCGCCTGGATCCGGCCTCGGCGCCGAGTCTCGCCCATCTGCTTATTTTATGGGTTGGGAAAAACACAGCACTGGTGGCCCAAAACGGGATAGAAACGGGTCATTTTGAAACAGAACCCTTAAAATTTCCAGCGGGAGGAGGAGGGGCGAGGAGGGAGCAGGAGGGACAGCACTGACCTGCCGATTGCGCTCGTCCGTGATCCGCTGGATCTGGATCTTTTTTCTCCCCATTTTCTCCAGAAATCCTCACTGCACCCGGGACGACTTCGGCTCAGGGGAGGGGAAAAGTAACCCCGCTTTAAAATGCTTTCATTAAAGAGTGTAGGGGGCTTTTTTCTCGGATGGAAAACAAACCCAAAAAAGCCAAAACAAAAAAAAAAGAGTTTTGTGTGGCTCCGTGCTCAGTTCATGGTACCGTTGTGAGCAGGATTCCAGTGGGACTGAGACGTCAGCAGCTGCTCAGAAACCTGCACAGGGAGAGAGACACGAGTGAGAGTCTGTTCCCAAACGCCATCCAGGACCTGGCACCCACCCGGCATCTTCCCACCGCCAGTGCAGATCCCACCCTCAAGGCCAGAGGGGTCTTTGGTTCTTCCTCCCACCCGGCTCTGGGGCCAGAAGAGCTGCAGAGGGATTCATCCAACCTGGTCTCAAAGCAGCCCAGGGATGGAGCCCCAGAACAGCCGTGCCACAGGACACGTGTGGGCCGGGCAGGGCGACGCTCAGCGAGGAGGAGGAGGAGACGGCAGCGCTGCGTCCGTGAATCACTATTCCTCCGTGACACTCCAGACTTTTTTTTTCTCTTAATAAAGTCATAAGCAGTCGAGTGGCTGGTGATTAGCTCGGGCAATTTAAATCCGTCTCCAATTTCTGCACTAATCTTCAATTTGGAATTTTAAAATGTCTTTATTTGATTACTTGAAAAAAACGTTATAACCAGGCACAGAAACCTAATTCTTGTGGGGAAGGAGGACTCCAAAGGCAGCTGAGACAGCCTGGCCTTGCACTGGGCTCAGCCACAGCCGGACATCGCATGTTTCCATGGATCTGGGGGTGTGTAATCATCTCAGGGGTATCTTGTGCCCTAAACTCTCCCCACAGGGACGAGTGCTGCAGGTCTCGGGGGACGCGCACAGTTCCTTCTGCAGCCCCCCGCCGGTAACCTGCATGCCCCAGTGCTGGAGGCGGGATCTGGGTGTGCCGGGGCCCCTCCTGGCACAACCCCCAGCTCCTCTCACCCCATTTCCCAGCGTGCGCTGCACTGCAGCGAGGGGGACAAAGAGGGAGCCTCAGCCAGTTCATTTTCCACAGGTATATTTTTCTCCCTGCTCGCTCTCTCAGCAGCTGGATAACAGCAGTGATAACACTGCATTTAAGGCGAGGTGCCCTGTGCCAAGACCCAGGCAGAGGGAAAAACCAGTCCCAAAATAGCTTCCTATCTGCCTCAACTTGGCAGTCCCCAGCCCTCGATCTTGTTACAAAAAGCTTGAAAAAAAGCACTTTTTCTCTTGAACCATCATTCCAAATTCACTGCAACAGCCGCAGCCAACCTGACCGAGCTCCTACTGCTCCTCTCCCACCCCAAAGTTCCCCCAGACCCTGCTGAAGACCTTGGCCCCATCCTTTACCTCCTCATCAGACCATGCTCCAAACACAAACAAGCCCTGATGGTCTCACTCCCACATGTGTTTCTGGGGTTCACTGAGTCATGTGAGTCACCTGATCTTTTTCTCGGCTTTTTTTTTGTGTAAAGTTATTCATCGTGCATCCTGTTCTGTGGTTTTAGTGCAAGTTCGAGCAGCCCAGGGGAGAATGGGAAGACTTCCCACCCTGACATCCACAACTTGCCCTCCAGGGAGGATGAAGAACAGGGAGGCCGGGAAGGAGCCCAGAGAGACAAAGGGCTTTTTTTTCACCCTTACATTTTTTTTACACCACCAGCAAGGCTCTTTGCAAAGAAAGACACAGAGGGATGGCATTTACTTCCTGAATCATTACTTCCCAAAATAGGTGTGTGTTTCCCTCCCAGCAGTAAATAGGAGCAACCATCCAGCTGGGAGGAACACTGCCACTGTGGGGAACACCAAGCCAGTGCCAAGGGGTTATCCTTTGGCTGCTGCTCCCCATCCCACCATGAGCAGCCCCAAAAAAGTAGGTCCCAGAGCATCACCCATTCCAGAGCATCACCAGTTGCAAAGCACTGTTGGACCCAGAGCATTGCCAGACCCACAGCATCACCAGTTCCAGAGCACCACTGGTTCCAAAGCATCACCAGTTCCAGGGCATTGCTGGTCCCAGAGCATAACCAGTTCCAGGGCATTGCTGCTCCACCCTGCACCACGAGAGTATCCCTCAAAGGTCAGTGATACAGGAAAAGCCAAAAGGAAAATGAGGGGGTTTATTTCATCCATCTGGAGTGTCCAGTCGGTATTTCCCTCACTGTGAGCCCACACGGAAGAGTCTCCATGTGGAGTCTCCATGTGGAGACTCTTTGGTCTCAAGGCTCTAGAGAGAGGCCCTGGACCAAGGCGAGGATTTTGCACACACAGAGAAACTTTGGCAGAGGAGGAACTTTCCGTCAGGTTTGCTTTGTCCCTTTTCCCTTCGGAGCTGCCATTTCTTTAAACCAGCTGAAAAATGTTCACCTTCAGCATCTTCAAAACCACCAGCAGCAGCATGAAGTAGCAACAGCTCTGCATCCAGACCCAGGGCAAGATGCTAATTCCTTCCGTGTGCTGCAGCTCTTGGACAGAGAAACCCTCTGAAAGACAGTGGATTTACTGTCCAAACCAGAGAGGAACTCTCCAGAAGCAGCAATAAACACTGGAGAACAACGGGCAGTAAATTTAAACTGAGTGAAAGGAAACATATTTTAACACAATTTCGTTGTGGGACTTGTTCACAGGATGCTATGGCAGCCAAAAGCTCTGCAGTGCTCAAAGAGAGATGGGATGTTTGTAGGGGTGAGGAAAAAACCTCAGTGCTGCTCATTCCTGCCCCGAGCTCCGCATGAGCCGGCGCTTCTTGCATGCGAGCAGTGGGATTCAAACCACACTCCTCTCCCCAGGCCACAAATACACCCCGAGTGTTTCAGTCCAAATTCCTTTTTTCAACCACCAAACCAGGTTCCTCCTGCTGCTCTGAATCCTGACTCCTGCATCCTCAGCACCTTGGCTGCATGGGGACCACTGTCCCAGCCTCTGGGTTTGCTCATGCTGCTGGATAAAGTTTTCCACAGTAAAAAGGTGACTTAACAGGTTTTTGCTCATCGTCATGGGGAGAAAAGGAGCCGCCATGTGATGCTCTTGATCCCTCTCCCCTGCATGGGAAGGGAAACACCCAATGGCGAGGGCAGCCCTTGGGTGGGATGAAGAGGAGGGATGGAAAAGAGCACAGAGTGTTTGCTGCCCTCCAAATGCACCCAATGGAGGGGATTTCAGACTCCTCCCTTTTCTCTTCATGGAATTGGGGTTTTGAGGTGTGTTTATTTGCTTTTAGGTTGGGTTTTTTCCCCACCATATTTTGAAACCCAGGTATTTTTATGTTTCCTGCCCAGGTGGCTGTTTCAGAAAGTCCGACCACTGGCTCGAGTTTCTGATCAGCACCTGGAAGCACAAGAAACCTGGAGAGCCACCCTCGTCCCTCCTGTCCCTCAGCCGGCACTGCCGCTGCTGGCTCAGCCCCAACGCAGGAGCATCCCCTCTGCCCCTGCAGCTCCCTCTCCTTCACCACCAAACTGCTTTCGCTCCCTGACTGCCCTGCCCGAGGCACCAGGATCACCCACGACCCTCCTCCGTGACCAGGTGTAATTCAAGCATCTGAACGTGTGCACAGCCAAGCACCCAGAGCACAGGACTGTTACCAGGAGCTGAGCTCTTGAATAACTTCTAACTTTTGGAGTCTCAGGTGGTTGTATTCAATACAATAACCCCAGTCATTAAATCATCTTCCTTCTCAGACAGCAGCTTCTTTCTTTCTCCTAAGCCTGATTTTCCAAGGAAACCTCCAAGCATCCCACCTACTACACCTCGGCAAGGAGGGTCCAAGGGCATGGAAGGGGACCTACAAACCCGCTGGAGTGCAAATCACGGGCGCTGCACCGGCAGAAAGGCACCGTGTTCCTCTTCCGCTCCCAGGAATCTCGGCCAGGATCAGGGAATTCAGCATCGCCCCGGGGAGGCGGCGAGAAGCTCTGGGATGGAGGCAGCCGCCAGCGCCCGCAACCCCCCCCGCGCTCCGCTCGCACAAGTGTGACTATCACAGCAATTAGCACACATGCCAATTAACTCCGAGCAGGTGCTGGTTAACTCTGTGCTGAGTAATTCATCCCCGGCTCCCAGTAAATTGCTCCAAATTGGAGAGACGGGCGAGAGAGCAGAGTTAGCATTTTGCAAATGGGGGAAGAAAGAAAAAGCACAGAGGAATCTCAGCTGGGAGATGTTTTTACAAAACAAGGAATTTGGGGGGCTGAATCCCCAGCTCTTGGAGATGGGGACGCAGAGGAGCTGATGTCTTTTCCAAGTCTTTATTTCTGGGTATTTTAATCTACTGTACAAATTTCTGATCTATTTTACCTATTTCTAAGTGGTTTCACCTTGGCTCTGCACAAGCAGCAGGGTGCTCTGCACTGCTCCATAACTTGTCACTTTTCCATTCCTACTCAACAGCCCCACGTTTCTCTCGGCACGAGCAGGGACACTCAGAGTCTCACATCCACTTTCTACGGCCATTTGCTATTTTTAATATACTTTTATTGCATCCCTTTTTAGTTGCTCCTTACTAAAGTTAGCTCGACACACCGCCCCTCCTGAGGGTGAAGGAATTCAGCCGCCCTTCCTTAACACCCGCCTTGCAAAGCCCTGTGCTCTCAGCACAATGTCAGCTGAAAGAAACCAAACCTTGGCCACGCAGCTGCAGAGGGAAGATCAAAAAGATGAATCTGAAAGCTTTAGGAAGATAAATAAAGGCAAATAAACGCATCCTTTCCAAAAATGTATTTTCCTTTGGAGCTCTTTGCTTTTCCCAGCATGTGACACTGCGCTCCCCAATCCACTCGTGCCTGTGCAGAAACACAGGGCAGAGCCAGAGACACAAGTCATGGCAATATTGGGATGGGTTCAACGTGGCACCAGTTCAAGGGACATTTTCCTGATCTCCATCCCCAAACCAGGGCCGGTGCCATGGGGATGTCCTTGGCTGCAAGGAAACCTGCAAGAGCAGCTTCGAAGGACAGCTGGAGGCTGGGAAAAGAAAGCATGGAAAAGGAAGAAGAAGGAAAACGCTGCCCTGAGAAGATGCAGCTCATGTTATGGAGGAGGTGAATGGGAGGATGTTTGGTAATGGCACAGAAAGTCCCAGTTTGAAGGGAGAAATGCAGGTGACAGGTACAGCAGAGCACAGCCCAAGCCAGCACCTGCTCTGCCCAGGCACTGAGGGACCAGCACATCTTTCACCCACAATTTGCAGAATGCTGCCAAAGATGGGTTTGTCCTTACTTGGCTCCATCAAGACAAGGGACTGGCTGAGAGTAACAGGTCTGAATGCAGCAGGACGGGGTCCTCCCCACCGCTATCCACCCCCAAGGAACAGGGCACCTCACAGGACTGAATCCACTGCCCCAGCCCCAACACATTCTGGGAGGCCTCAGGGTTTATCCACATACAGAAGTGACAGCAATAACACGTCTCAGTCTTGCAGCTTCTCCATGGGAGGAGGGCCATTGCAAGAGAGCCTTGGCACACAAGCGGTGGGCACGGGGGGGAAAAGGTGCAGGGCATTATGGAACCACAGAATGGTTTGGGTTGGATGGAACCTTAAAGTTCATCTCATTCCACCTCTCTGCCACGCACTCACAGGGAAGAATTTCTTCCCAAGATCCCATCTAACTCTGACCTCTGGCAGTGGGAAGCTATTCACCTTTGCCCTGTCACTCCAGGCCTTTGTTCTAAGTCCCTCTCCAGCTCTCTTGGAGCCCCTTTAGGCACTGGACAGGGGCTCTAAGGTCTCCCTGGGCTCTTCGCCAGGCTGAACACCCCCAGCTCTCCCAGCCTGTCTCCAGGGCAAAGGTGCTCCAGCACTTGGAGCATCCCCATGGCCTCCTCTGGACTCGCTCCAGGAGTTTCCTATTCTTCCTATTCTGGGGACCCCAGAGCTGGAGACAGCACTGCAGGAGGGTCTCACCTGACCAGAGCAGAGGAGGAAGAATATCCCCTCTTCACCTGCTGCCCACGCTGTGGGGATGAGCCCAGCACAGTGTTGGCTTTCTGGGCTGCCTGCACGCATGGCCAAGCCATGTCCAGCTTCTTGTCCACCACCAACTCATCCTGTCCACCCGCTCATGACAGGAGAGCCCAGGTCGGGAAATGCTGCTGTGCTGCAAACCAGCCCCTGAGCCTGGCCTGCCATGGGAAGTGGTTTACACGCCCCGCGCCGCGGGGCTGCTCAGCCCTTCGCCGCCTGCGCTGGGCTGGGAGGAATGGGCTGGGCGAGGGAGGGAGCCACGATGCTCTCGAGGCGGCAACGCTGCTCTGGAGGTGCCGAGAGCAGCCCCCCGCCTGCGGCACCGCTCCCGCCGCACACCTGCAGCTCCCACCAGGAGAAGCGGCTGAGCTGAGGGCGATGTGGCCACACTGCCCCAGCAGCCCCCAGCACAGCTCCGACTCTCCCCACTGCAAAGAGCCAGAACAGCAATTGCAAACAAAGCAGCAACCACAGCCGAGGTCTCCGAGCCTCGGCTTGAGGATACGGAGTCCTGCACTGGCACAGACCAACAGAGTCACTTCCCCGCCCACGACCAGGGCTGGATCCCATTCCTTAAGGACATGGATTTAGCTCAAGTCACCTCTTGAACTTGCCTGCTTAACTGCAGTTCTTGCCTTCCTGTTTCCTTTCTTGCTGCCTTTTGTGAGTTAATTGTTGTTTTTTTAACATATCCTCCATGCTGACACCAAGGACTTTTAGTTTCCTTCTGCGTGGTTTCTGGATCAGCAGGACTGACTTCCTTCTCCTTTGCAAAGCCCCCTTCCCTAAAATACAGTGCCTGCATTCATGTTCATGTTGCTCTTCCTGTCTGGCAAAGCCACTGGCATGGTGCTGGCCGTCACCCCGACTCTGCTGCGGGACAGGGGCAGTGCTGGCAGGAGCAGTTCCGACACTCCGGAGGGATGTGGCACCCAGGAGGGATGTGGCGCCCAGGAGGGATGTGGCACCCACACGGGGACGTCCTCGGCAGGACAGCAGGCAGTGAGGACAGGTGCCAGCACATCCCCAGCCCCGTTGCACGCACCGTGAGGGACTCCAACTCGCCAGCTTAGCATTGTTTAGCACCTCTTTATCTCCAAACCGAGATCAAAACCACACAAACATGCTCAAGTCTCCTCCAAAGCTTCTATTCTGGTTTCAGGATGATGCTATCTGGGTTCCTGTGTCGAACCTCCAGATGCAGGCAGGGGGAGGGGAGAGGAAGGTGGCTGAAATACGGCTCTGGAGCAAACCTCCTGCTCAGAAGTGCAGCTGCTTGACCCTCCCTGGAGCCAAATCCCACTGAATGGGCAGGTGCCAACCCAGCATCGAGCTGCCATCCCTCCTGCACACCTGACACCTGCAGCAGGACCCCAGTTTCCCTGGGATAGGCAGCCAAACCTGCACCCGGCTCCTCCTGCCGGCACAGAATCGGTCCCACCAGCTGCAGGTAAAAACCTCAGGAGTGAAGGGGAGCAGGAGCAAGGCTGGATTCAGTCAGGCCCCCAAGGAATTTGAAAAAGACACATATATTCCTGACCCAGATTCAGGCACTCTCTGGAGAAAAGCAGATGCCAACCGTGCAACCAGCTCTGCTGAGCTGTAACAAAACCTCGCACAGTGCCAAGCCCAGCAGAGGCTGAGGAAAAGCACAGCCCTGACATGATGCTGGAGAACCAGAGTTTGCTGTGCAAGGGTGGGTGAAAGAAAGGATGTAGGGGAAATTATTAAACTGGGGCTGATTTTCCCTGCAATTCGTGTGCCAGTGGGGAGTCAGACAACACCCGCAAGAAAGGGTGACAGTCCCAACATCAGCACAAGGAGTGGAGGCAGCACCCAAACCAGGCATCCTGGCCCCCTGCACCCCGAATCACAGTTTCATCCCACACCATGTGTAGCCAGGGATGCTTCCAGCACCCCAGGAGTTCTGCAGAGGCTGGATGACAGCAGGGACAGCCAGTGACCTTCTCTGCACTGCCAGCACGGACAGAGATGGAGGGAACACAGGGAAGGGAGGCTGGGCAGGACTTCCAGGCAAAGTCACCGGCAAACCCACGGCCCTGCTTGGTGCTGGCCAAAAGTCAACCAAGGAACCATGGTCACCCCGTGCCAAGGTGAGGACATGGCCTCAGGAAGAAAATGCCTGCAGGACCAGGACAAGCAGGGACTTGCAGCCCCTCACACCACGTGGCTTCCCAGGGTGGCAGCTGGCCCTCCCTCCTGGAGATGCCAGGGCTTGGCCTTAAACAGGAGGGCTCAGACAGTCCCCTGCTAAAGTGACCTTCAGAGCACCCTGAGAACAGCAACCAAAGGCGGATGCAGCTGCCAGAAAAGCCTCATGACCTTGAGCAGCGACACTGGCGGTGGCATCCTCGCAGTGGGGGTCCCCCATCACCCCGAGCCTGGCTCTGATCTCCCACGCAGCTCAGCAGCTTCCCCAGATGTGCACATCCAGACTGGGGACCCCACGTGCCCCGGGGCTCCCCGATAAGGGCACAGCATTCCCTTCCCCGGCCAGCTGGGACCGACTGCTTGCACAGGGCAGCCCAGCGCCATCTCCATCCCCATGCACCCTCCATCCCCATCTATCCTCATCCCCAGCCACCCTCATCTCCATCCACCTTCCATCTCCATCCACCCTCCATCCCCATTCACTTTCATCCCAATCCCCAGGGAGGAGCAGCCAGACCCACCAAAGCCGTTCCTTTTCCCCCGTGTCCTCTAACCATCACCAGCTCCAGAGCTGGAGACTGGGGGTAATTTTTCCCTCTGCACTAAGTAGGGTTTTCTAAATGATGGGAAGCGAGAGCCCATTATCCAGCTCCATCACCCACCCCCACGGCTCCCTGCAGGGCATGAAATAACCACCTGCCAGCTCCCCAGAGCCCCGCGCCGTGGCAATGAGATCGCAGCTTCCCCTGTCACTATTGTCAGAGCAAAATTTAGATACCTGGTAATGAGGAGGTTTAATATGACAGATGAGAAGTTGACTCATTAAAAAAAAGAGCGAGAAGGAGAGGGAGCTGAATTCGGGGTCAGATCCTGCACTGGCAAATCAGGAGGCTGTCACAGCCGACCCCGCACCAGTGGGGAGCAGGAGCAGCTCTCGACCCCAAACCAGCCCCGTACTGGGGACTTTCGCTGGTGCTGAGGCCACAGGGAGGAAAGGGGAGGAAAGGAGGGGGTGGCTGTGGTTGCAGTTTTTGGGGCCACCCAGTTCTGCTCCCCACAGAGCTGCCTCCCTCTCTGGGGCAGGGGGATTTGAGCTCAGGAAAAGCCTCAGCGCCCAACAGCAGCGACGTTTTGTTTTGAAGGTTTTTCTCTCTCAATGAACAGTATGGCAACATTCCCAACATTGCCCCCACTCTCCTTGGCACCTCCATCCTGAGGGTGCACTCATCCCCCAGCGCAGCCCAGCCAGGACCCCACTGCCAGCACCCTCGCTGTGGTCACCATCATCGCTGTGGTCACCAAGAACCTCAACGACCTGAGAGTCCCAGAACACAACCTGCCAAAGGGGGACAACTGCTGCCTTCAGCTCCGGCACAGGAACCCAGGGGCAGCTCAGCAGCGTCAGGGCAAAGTCCCCCTGCTGGGAATTTAGGGGCTCCCCATGAAGGGGATGGGATTTCCCCCAATAGCAGAGGGGACAACTCTCTCCCCATGGTGGGTTTTACCCAGGGGAAATTCCAAGAGACCTGACTGCTGCTCCAGGCCATCCGTAAGAGCAATGGAAATTCACAGCAGCCCCACAGGACACGGCTGAGAGTGAAAATGTCCCAGGGGAAACATCGCTCTTCCCTCCCGTGTCAATGGGATGGGGACTGGGGATGTGTCCTCGGCAGCCAGCCTGGGGCATCCTGCCACCCTTTGCCCAAGGGCAGTGTGGCACAAATCATGGAATTCTAGAATGGTTTGGGTTGGAAGGTACCTTAAAACTCACCTAGTTCCAACCTTCCTGCCATGGGCAGGGACACCTTCCACCACCCCGAGTTGCTCCAAGCCCTGTACAACCTGGCCTTGGACAGCTCCAGGGATGGGGCAGCCACAGCTTCTCTGGGCAACCTGTGGTAGAGCCTCACCAACCTCACAGGGAAGAATTTCTTCCCAATACCTCATCTAACCCTGCCCTCTAGCCGTGGGAAGCCATTACCCCTTGTCCTGTCACTCCAGGCCCTTGTCCCTCTCCATCCAGCTCCAAGTCCCTCTCCAGCTCTCTTGAAACCCCTTCAGGCACTGGAAGGGGCTCTAAGGTCACCCCGGAGCTTTCTCTTCTCCAGGATGAACAGCCCCAGCTCTCCCNGCCCCAGCTCGCCTGTCTTCATCTCCATCCCCAGCCCAGCCACGTTCAGAGACCCCGTGCCCTGTCCCCACCCAGGAAGGGACACCCCAGAGCTGCAGCACCCAAAGCCCAGTGCAGGCTCAGCCTGAGAGCCAGGGCTGCCGAGAGGCCAGAGGTCCCCAGTGCCACCCCGGAGCTCAGCCCTCAAGCACAATCCTCCCTCCTAGTGCACAACCCCGGCAGTGCCTCTCCCAAAGGCTCAGCCCTTTCCCAAGGGCCACCAAGATCTTCCAAAACGGCCTCCCACAACCACCTCTGTGTCTGCTTTGCACCCCCGAGCACTGGCGAGTAACAGCCACGGTGCCCAAAGTCACGGGGCTGCTGATTTTATTTGCATCCACTGGCTGCTGACAGCATCCATGCCCAAGGCAACCATCACTTCTGTGGGGTGCAAAGACACGGAGGCAACGCAGAAGCAGATGTTGCTCCTGCACTGCCCTATCCCACACTCTCCATCAGAGTTTATGTGTCTTGAGCTCCTGGGCAGGAAGCACCAGGTTCCCCAGGGGGCTGCAGGGTCCAGGACTTGTCTGGGGTGCAGAGAAGCTGGTGAAGCCAGAAGCTTCCCATTGCTGGGAAGGGGACGGTGGTCACCAGCTCCACTTGACTGCGAGAAGGAAAAGAAGCAAAAAATCTTAAATTTGTCACTGATATGGCAATGCTGGTTACTGGGAGGGTGATGCCGCAACAGAGCTCACTAAAAGAGTTCCTTGGAGAGATGGATGGGAAAAATTTGGCCAACATCAACAGGAATGAGCAGGACCAGGCTTCTGCCTCCATCCCAGTGCTCAGACTCAACCATCACAGCTCCAACCTGCCCCTGGCACTTCCAGCCTGGAAACAAAGCCATAAAAATTGTCATCCTGTCCATCTGCTTTTCTCAGAGGTGGACATGCCCATCTATCTTTACAAATTCCCAAAAACCCACTTCGCTCTGTAGCCACAGGCTCACGCTCAGAGGACACTGCCATCCAACAGCTGGAAGCTCACCACAGGACACTGCTATTTCACTGAATAAAGAAAACAAAGGCCCAAGCCCAGCATCAGTTATTTGGGGCTGTAACAGCACCAAAAACGGAGATCGAGGCCCTGGGCACGAGGAGCCGTCCCTTGGCCCCAAGATCTGCAGCCCAAGTGCAAGAGGAGGAGCCACCAAAGCCCATGGGAGGCACAGACCGAGCTCTGGCTGCCACCGAGCCCCAACCCAACCCGCTCTAAGCAAACGGGAGGAATGGGGACAAGATGCCACATGGCAAAAACGGGTTTAACTTCCTCTTCCCCTGCACTGCCTTGAAAACATGGTGTCTCCAACCCAGCACACAAATAACATCAGCCCTGATCCAGAGCCCAGTTACGGCACCACTGGAGCATCCTGGGGTGCCCAGAGCTGCTGCAGCCAAAGCTGGGCTGGGGAGGGGGACACGAACCAGTTCAAGGTCCCTCATCCCCAGCACAAGTCAGGGCTGCCGGGACCCGGGGATGCCGCTGTGCCACAAAGGCTTTGCCATCGGCTGGGACGCGACCCCGCTCCCCGGCTCAGCCGCAGCTTGTACCCACATGCATCCTGAGCCACATGCCAACGAGCCAGAGGGGTGAGGATCCAGCCCCAGCTCATCAGGCAGCTCAGATCCACCAGGACAGCTGGCTCTCAGCTGTTGCTGCTCACTCACAGGATGCACATTCTTGTCCCAGGCGCACAAATCCTGTCTTGCTCCCTGGCACTGACTGAGCCGCCACAGTGAGGCCACGACGTCTGCCAGCCCCATGGCACCCATGGACAGACCCCCTGGGTGATGGTTCCCACTAGGGAGTGACAGGTTCATTCACAGCCCATCCCAGCACACATCCTCCAGGAACAGTTGGGGAAAGGCATTCTGTTTTAAAAGGGGATTTTTTAAGCCCAAACCTTGTGTTTCAGCACGGGGGATTTAGGTGGGGGGGAAGGTTCCTGACCAGCTGAGCCCTTCCCTGTGGCTGCACCCAAAGCCACGTGCCAGAGAGGCGATGATTTCGGCCAGCCCTGGGGTTGTGGGTGTGGACACTGCCCACGTGTCCGCCAAGGACATCGCTGAACAGGGCGGGCGTGATGCTCAGCAGAGCAGTGGGGATGACCAGACAATGCGGGAAACACCAAAATTTGGCAGTTTACAGAAGCACTGATACATCCCAGGTCTGGCACATTCCAAAATCCCACGCTGGAGCACCACTGGCACATGGCTACAGCTGAGGCCAAGGGCTTGGTCACAGGTCTCAGACGCGTTTCCAGAGGGATGGCAGAAAAGCCACTGGGATGCTCCTGCAACGCAGAGGAGATGGACCCCAAGGGCACATAAGAGCCATCGTGAGTGCAGCAGTGTCACAGATAAACACCAGTCACAATTCCTCTTGGAAACAGTAAAATATTGGGGAAGAAAACCAAATAAGGCAGGTTTTTGTGCATATTCCTCACACTAAGGTGGGAAGAGAAAAAGTGAGGTATGAGCTTGTGGGTAGAAATGAACACATTTCGGTCACAATTTTTGCTGATGGGTAGGGATGTAAAAACGTATCAATAAAGAGTTGCCCAAATGGGTTGTTTGCCCAAAAGAGGAGGAGGAGGAGGAAAGCGCTCTGCAGCTGTCATTGCCTAGAGCAGTACTGGGGGCAGCCACTCAGTTCCAAAAGCAGAAACCTGGGACCCTGCAGTGGTTCCCACAACAACGAGGACACCCCTGTGACAAGTTCCCTTGACTTGAGCAGAGGGGAGAACCCACCTCACCCACCCTCAGCGATGGGTAAAGGGCTGGGTTTAACCCAAAGCACACCCAAAGTTTATCCTCCAGCCCTGGTTGTGTTCAAGCCATCCATGAGCACTGGAGCCAGGACAGCGCACACCTGGGAAGGGCAACACTTTTCTCTCCCTCTTGGGAGGGAAACACTAGAAGCACTTCTGAAGGATGCCCCTTCCTAAGGGCTCTGCACCTCCAACTTCACAGATGTGGATATGAAGATTAAGAGCATTATTAACTGTCACCCCAAAGCAGCAACAGCACAAAACCCCTGAAAAAATCAAATGGAAAAAGCTTTTACTAGGATGAGCCAAGCCCAGCACTGGTCCCAGCCCCGCCACATCCATCCCCACCACGTCCACCCCAGCCAGACTGGGCTCTAGCGCAGAACAAACATTTAGGAAATAATCAAGGGAGGAGAAGGAACTGGACAGAGAGCCCCAGTGTGACACTTCGCCTGATGCCCAGCGCATGGTACCTGGCTCAGCTCTGGTGTGGCCGCAAGCTCCTGCCGGGCATCCAGCCCCGGCCAAAAGGATCCGGCACCAAGCAGGAAGGTGTTAAAAGCCCCCGGTACCAACCTCAGAGGAACCACAATAAATAACCTCTGAGTAAACACAGCGGCTGCTCCCCATTCGCCTTCCTGTTTGCTTTCGCAGATCCGGGCTGGGACGTCCACTTCCAACTGCCGGCCCCGTCCGGGCGTAGCAGAGCTCTGGCCGCGGCACAGTGCCGGCTGTGGTACCCTCCACCCGCCCAGCAGGCCCTGGAATCAACCCTGACACAGGGGACCATGGGCACGAGCTTTCCAAAGGGATTTATCCCCCGGGACAGGCACTGATCCTGCATCTCAGCCCGCGCCTGCTGCCTTTTCCTTCCTGCTCTATGTTTGTTTTGATTTTAAGAGGAGGAAATCCCGGGTCACCCACTCCCCATCAGGGAGCCATGCCCTCTGTGCCTCAGTTTCCCCCTCTCTCTAGTACGGGAGCCCCCCATAACTCAGACACCCCTCTCCCTCCCTGCCCACGCAGCCCCGGATAAAAAGCAACGGGTCCTGATTCACTTCTGTGCTTTACCATGAACACAAAGGAGAGGGAAAAACAACAAGCAGCAAACTCACAGTGAGGATCTGTGTCAGGAGCAAGAAGGGGGTCCGGGGCAACCCCCCTGGCAGAGCAGCGGCGGCCGCGGAGGCTGACAATAGATAAGGGTCTAAATTCGGCGCTGGGCTCCGGCCCCGGGCTCTGTAAGGCGATCGGGGTGGGGGAGCGCCGGGCTGTTTATTTGGCTCCGAACTCCGCACCGACACTGCAGCGTCACCCGTGTTTAAAATAGGAAGGAACGAAAAGAAGGGGAGGAAAAAAAAAAAAAAAGAAATAAAAAGGGAGAAAAGTGCATGCACACGTTGAACAATAACAACAAAATAAAAAAAACCAAGAGAAAAGGAGCCGGGGGCGGGGGGGGAAATAAAAGGAAACCCAGTTGGGCTGGCGAGGTTTAAAGCGACGCCTGCTTTAAAAAAAGAAGTTGCTAATTTTAACTCTCCAGTGGAAAGAGTGAGAGGTACTTACAGGAGACAGGGTGGCTGCGTCCTTCTCCACGGCTGCTGCGCGCTGGCGGCCGGGAGGAAGCGCGGGACGGAGCCGCCATCCCCGGCCGCCGGCACCGCTGCCGAGGCGACCGGCCGGGCCCGGAGTCCCCCCAGAGCCCGCTCGGGGGCACCGGGGCGCACGGCGGCAGCTGAAGGGCAGAGGCAGATGCGGAGGCAGGAGGGGCTGGTGAAGCGCGTGGGGGAAGGGAGCGGCCAGAGCTTTCCAAAACCAGCGCCCGGGCTAGCTCCCCCCACCACCCCAAACCCGGGGACACGGCAGGTCGGGGACGTGGGGAATGGACGCCGCAGGACCCCCGGGGACGCAGGAGCCAGCTGCTGGGTCAGATGACATTTCTGCGCGGACCTTTCTGACCAAGTTGGCTTTTCCCCAAGGGAAAAGGGCTTTGAAGACATTTTTTTCCCCCCGCCAGTGGCAAAATAGCGGATGAGCTCAGAACCCAAAGCACAGGGCAGAGCCATGACCAGGGAAGGCCACCCGGCTCCACGGGGACTGGAAAGGTGACCTCCAGCAGCTCAGCCACATTTCAGCTGCTGCAAGGGCAGCAGGAACCCACTGCTTTACCAAATTCAGGATTCCACATCCCAAAGGGGCAAGAGGTGGGGGTTTTGGTTTTGGTGTGCCCACTGACTGGATTTTATGAGCTCTCCACAGATATGGAGAGGATCCTGCCAGATTCAAAGAGCCAGGTGCCAGGTGAGGTGGCACACTCACAGCTCGAGCACAGTGGGAGCCTGGAAGCTGCGAACTCCAGTCTCTACAGGCAAGGCCTCAGACAATGGAGAAGCAGACCCAGTGACCCAAGGGCTCTTCCCAAGCAGCTGGAAATCAGCCTCAGGCTGCAAAATCTCATCAGGAGAGAAGCAGGCTGGCACAGACCCTGCATGCGGGGACAGACACGTGATTTACCGAGCATGGCTGCAGCGAGACGATGCGACCGTCTTCAGGACATGAAAGAGTCGATTCAATTAAGGTCACAGGCCCTAGAAGAGTTTTCTGTCGCAGAAGAAGGTTTGCCTCAAACGGGGCTGGCCTCAGAAAGACAAAATGCCTATTGATCGTGGGCAGCGATGCTGCACGTCCAGGACGTGAGGACGTGGCTTTGCTGGGATTAAATCTCCCGGTGCCGGCCGTCGCACGCTTCCGAGGCTGGGTCGATATTGCTCCTCTAATTGCTCAGCTCCTGTCGCTCGCAGAGCGAAGGGGACAAGTCTTAAAGCAGTCCCCAGAGATGCCTTTCGAAATCCTCCTCCCCGAGCGCACCGCTTGCTGAGCTGCTCCTTGGAGCGAGCAGTTTTGCAGTTGCAGAAATCACTAAACTGCTCCTCCCCTGCTCAAAACTCTGTGCTGGCACCAGTGGCAGTACGAGGGCCTTGCAGGAGGACACTGCCGACTCGAAAAACAAGAATTTGTGCAAGCCTAAAAAACAAGGAGCCGTTGTCACTGGTCAGGATGGAGCTGGCGGAGCTGAGCATCCTGTCTCCAGCAGCAAGCAGTGATGTGGGGGAGAACGGAGTTACAGAGAGATCCTGCCACCGCCCACCACCATCCGGGCTGAGGGACGGAACGCGCACGGTCCATCGGGACCGCGGTGTTTGGCAGTCAAGGAAGGGCCTGCCCTCCACACACACCCCGCAGCAGACAGACCCATGGCTCCCATGCTCCGTGTAATCATTCACCACACTAAAACACACGCCCCTTAGCTGGTATTTATTTGTGCCCAGAGTGAACGGACCAGAGCTGGTCCCAGAGCAGCCCCTGGAACACTCCCGGAGCACCGCGCTCAGCTCAGCCACAGTGGGACAGACCCGGCCGAACCCTCCAGCCCCGCTCTCCTCTGGCACACCACGGCCCAGCGCTGGCACACACCGAGCACCACCGAGACACAGCAGGGCCCATGTGCCACGCTCACCCCAACCCAGCCTGGGGAGCTGCTCTTGGTTTCTATCAGCAGATGAAGCCCTTGGTGCTGACCTTGCAGAGGAAGCAGTGATGCTGTCCCCATCTCCCTGCACCAGGCCTCCAAATAAATCACCTGCCCCCTCTCCAGCACTAAAAAGCCATCACAAACCCATGAAACTGCTCACTAAGCAGTGGTGACAGAGCCCACTCTGCTCAGGAGCTGGAGGCAGATTATTTTTAAAAATCTTTCCTTTTATTGATCTCACTCTCAGGTACAGAAGATGCATTACATGAAACCATAGAGCCCTCATAAACCAGCCCGCGGTGGTGTCTGTACCACAACCTCACTGCAGACACAGGAGATGCAAACATTTACTGTAAGAGCAATGAACAGGACAAGAACGTCGAGCAGGGAGAAAATCTGGACATGATGCCCTCTCCCAGTGGCACCGTATTTCAGAGGAATGCAAGGGACAGAAAAACAGCAGGTTTGGCCATAAGTCTCGTCCAGACAGGGAGAAAACAGGGCAGGAAAACGCTCCTCTGCACTGATACATGGGGCTGTGTTGCAAAACACCCAAAGAGCCCCAAATCAGTGCTTTGGCCACGGCTGGAATCCAGCAGAGCTGTGCCAGACAGGGAAGTGAGGGGGAAGATGGGCACTGGAGAACAGCAGTGGCACCCACTGTTGGGTGCCACCTCCCTGTCCTGCTCAGGGGGCTCTGCTGCCCTGTCCTGCACACCAGGACCCCCATGTGTGGCAGCAGGTGAGGGGTGCCCAGCCGGGCAGGGTGTTCCCTGTGCCCTGCCAGCACCAGGCCTCGCTGATCCTCCCATCACCTGAGCAGGGCTGCAGGGTCTGGTCAGCACCACTGTGGGAGCCTGAGACCCTGAGCTGTGTCCAGCTGCATCCTCGGTGGGACCCCCTGCTCGCTCCCAGCCTGGAGCAGGGGAGACACGCGGCCCATGGCAAGTGAACCCAAGGGGAAGGCAGGAGCCCAGAGTTTGGGATTCCCCCCGTACCTGCTACACAGCCTCCTGCATCTTCTGCTCCTGCCAGGGATGAGCTGCAGCCACCGCTTCTCAATCCAACTGCAAAGACAAAGCAAGCAGCCATCAGTCTGAGGAGACAGAGGCAAGGATGGCTCCCACACACCCCACCTGAGCACAGCCAGACAGAGGGGACAGTGGGGGACCCCGGTCCCCCTCTGCAGCCCTGCCTGAGGGGACAGGGGCCGCAGGGTCCCCTCCTGTTCTGCCCTGATCCTGAGCATTGCTGTGACAGGTGGGATCTGGCCAGGTGCCTTCAGCGAACCAGGGAACCACGAGCCCTGAGGCTGTAGGAGTATCCCGGAGTCCGGGATAAGGGAACCTGTGAAACTGTGAAAGAAAGGGGTCAGAGGAGTGAGGGAGACACCTATAAAGAGACCAGGGGGAAAGAAACTAGAAAGAGTTCAGGAATGAAACACACTATAAACCAAAAGTTATCATTAAAGAGGGACGTGGCCGAGGCTGGCAGCGGGGCTGGCAGCAAATCGCTCAAGGTTTAGGTGAACTCAGTTTTCTGGGAAGATTCTTGTGCACATCCCACATGGAAAAGCACTGACCCGCCTGCTCAGACACTCTCCTGGGGAGTTGCACACATCCCGGGCATTTGGCATGAGGAGAAACCGCCACGGCCCAGGAGTAAACGCGGCTCCTAAACTCATCCCACTCACCACCGGAGATGGGAGGAGACCCACGGGGCAAAGCCCAGCAGTTTCAGCCAGCCTTGTGCTGAGCCCACTGCTCACCTACTGGTGGTCATCACCATCCAGCACTTGTGCAGAGCCCACCACCGTGGCAGGGTCCCACGAGAGGAACGGTGCTGAACAAAAGGGAAACCGAGGCACAGAGGCCAGCACCCGCTCTCCAAATGCACCGTGAGCTCCCGAGCTGCAGCCTCACCCCCAGCACCTGCAACAGAGCAAGGAATTGTGCTCAGCTTTCCGGCGTCCTCATCCTCCGCTCCAGCCACAAAACCAGCCTTCCTCCCCCGGCTGCCTCCCCTCCCACAGCCAGCTCATTTCCTGACATTACAAAATTCAGCCTGAACAAAGCTGGAGCAAGGAGCGCATGGCTCCATCTGGGGCTGCACCTTCCTCTCGCTCCCGAGGAGCCAAGCGGAGGGGAGACCCCGAAACAGCCGAGGTGGAAGCAGCTTTCCAGCCTCAAACCTCACACCACCTGGGCTGGGGTCCTGCAAATGGACCAGTCACCGGGATTCCCTCATCAGGACAGATGGATGAGTCTTACTCCACCACATCCACAATGGGAGAGCAATGGGGGCAAGGATGGGGGGCTCCAGCTACTGCCCCACTTGTACCCTTTAATAGCCAGACCAACCTGTTGCCCTGCCAGGACCACCCCTTTATTTCCCTGAATAAAACAGAGCATCCTACACAATGACCGACCACCTGGGGACAGGGACACCCACAGAAGAAGCTCCACCTTGCAAGTGCCACACTCCCAGCCAGGACGAGGGAAGGTGGTGTTTAATGCAAAGGGTCTCTCAAGGGGCTCCCGAGCCCTGCCTTGGTGTCTGAGCAGCTCTCGCTGGTCTCAGCACGGCAGCGCCTTGCAGGGTTGGTGGCAGAGCCAGATGGGGACCAGGGGCCACAGGCTGGGCTGGGTGGAGGCTGTGGTCACATCTGTGCCCGGGCTGGCTCTGCTACAGGGAGCTTGAGGCCAGCTCTACAGCCCACTGGGATGCAATGGGAGATACGTGGCCAAGGAAGATCTCATATGCCTGCACACAGAGTTGTTCCCCCTCAGTGGGGCATGCAGGTAGGCAAGCTGGGAGTGTCCATTTCCATGGACTCCAGGATGCCCACAGTGCCACGGGACAGCCACACAGTCACCACTCGCAGACCCCTGCACTGACAGAACTGCCTGTGTCTGGTTGTTGGCAGCAGCCACATCCCTGGCTCCCAGGCCCCACCAGGCCACCAGGACGACAACTGTTGGACAACACATGACTGCACCCAGCCCTTGGCCATGTCATGGTCCCCAGATTGTGACAACCAATGGCAGTGACTTTGCTGGCCCACTCTGGCAGACCAGCTGCCCCTTTGTCAGGGCAAGGTGGGAAACTTCAGGGGGATCACGGTCAGTCTCGGGGTGCTCAGCATCCAGGCAGTTCTGACAGTGCAGGGCTGCACCCCAGTGTCACCCAAGACAGGGATGAAAGGCAGGGATGGGTGACAGTCCAGAGCCCGTGGTGCACAGACACTGGCTCAAGGACCCTCTCCGGCCCAACGGCTCCAGGGCTGCTTCACACCCCGCCCAAGCTGCAGAAGCTGCTGCCCTTTGCCCCGGTGGTACATCCACACCAGTGGACCCCAGTGAACCCCCAAGTCTCCATTTTGCAACATTTTGAGCTGATGCAAAGGAGCAAGGCCCCCACTCGCTGCCAGGCCCCTGTGTCTGTCCAGGCACATCCTTTGCCCCGGCAGGCGAGCGTCCTGGCGCTGCTCCCAGAAACTCTGGAGTACTTCAAAAGGTCGGGGTTTGTCCTGCTGCAGGACAGCGAGAGCAGCTCCCAGTGAGGGGCTAGGCCAGGCCAGGCCAGGCCACTGGCAGCCCCCAGGGCTCCTGTGCAGTCCCCAGCTCTCACCCCACCACACACCTGCCTTCAAAGCCTTTTTGTTATAAACAGAGAAATGCTGCCCAGGAAAGCGCAAAAGTATCGTGTTTTCAAAATGTGCTTTCGTAAGCTGAAGGGGAAAAATCATACAGGGGAGGAATGGAGGCGGCAAAGGCAAGTGAATTCCCCCTTCTGAGTTAAAAAAGAAAGGGGGAAAAAAGGGGTAAAGAGGAAACAATCTTTACGTCCAGCTTTGGGGCAGAAATGCTGAGCAGGCGGTAGCACTGTTCCTGTTTGAAAAGCAAAGCTTTGGCTTCACCAAGTGACAAACTAAAATTCCTCAAGGCAGGAGAATTGGGGTAATGTCCTGGGACCCCCGTTTTTAACTGATGCAACTGGGCTGGCAGGACCTGCCACAAAAAGGCAGCAGATGCTGGGAGCTCCTCCAACGTGCCTGCAAGGATCCTGGAGGGTGTGCAGGAATGGCTTTTGGTGACTTCTCTGCATATCTGCTCAGCTGATGCTCAGCAGCCCCTGTGCCACAGCTGGTCTTTGCTAACACCCCCAAATGCAAATATATTCCCACATATATAATCCCCCCAAAATATACATATTCCCATATATATAACCCCCAAATATAACTTCACAAAAATGTATTTATTCCCATATATATAAACCCCCAAACATATAGAACCCCTGCCTACATCATATATACATGTAATACTCCCAAATAAGTAATCCATGGCCACTGCCATGGGGACTTCCAAGCTGGAAAGTCAAGGGGAGATGGATGGGCAGAAAAACCAGCTCCGGAGCTGAAGGGGCGAAGAGGGAGGCGCAGATTGCGGAGGGGAAGAGCGACCGCAATCTCTCCTTCCTCTTTTTTCAGGTTTCCTCTAGCAACGGGCTCAGGGCTGCAAACATTTGGATGCCAAACCCAAACTTCCCCACTCTGGGCTCCCAACCCACCTCACTGCTCCTCTGCCAGGCGCTCATGGACTCCCACCCCAAACCAGGGAGACCCCAGACCCCATTTTCCAGGGCTGTGACATGTCAGTCTTGGGGGGTGCCAGCACCAGCAAGGAGCAGACAAAATTAAAAAAGAAGAAAAAAGGGCTTTCTCCACTTTCCTTCATATCTCCTGCCCACAAAACTAAAGCATCTCAGCCATGGCCTGACCTTCAGTTTGCACCAGCCACTGGGAATATCCCCAGGGCTTTATTAGACCTGTTGAGCCTTTTACAGTTGGGTTTCCTCTGGCTTGACACCAAGAGGTGGGAAGGGACAAACTAGGAGAGACTGCAGTCCAGGCAGGAGTGTCAGGCAGGACAGGCTGGTGGTGAAACGCAGTGAGGAACCAGGGCTCCCAACTATCCATGGTGCCAGAGCCTGCACCCAGGTCACAGCAGCACAGCACCGGGGACTGGGAAAAGGGGGATGGATGAGAGCCAGGAGGGGGAAACCCACCTCCAGCAGCATGGGATACTCAGCTGCCCAGCACAACAGTGCAGGGGTGAGCAATGGCCCAAGAGCAATGGCACAAGCCAGCTGTGCCAAGGGCACATCCACACCACGCAGAGTGCGACCTCTGGAGCTCCTCCGAACCCCGCACAGGGATGGGGCGAAGGTGCCCCTTAATGGGGCAATCACGGGGGGTCACCTCCCCGCCCTACAAGGTCCCCTTGCAGAGGCATTGCCCAGCATGGGCCCCCTGTCCAAATCCTGGATTTGGGCAGGGTGGTGGGAAGCCGCCCTCCGTGCTCGCTGAGCGCGCTCCAGGGAAGGTCAGCGCGGCCGAGCGCGGCGCAGCTGTTGCCGCAGGTGTTGCGACAGCGGCCGCTGGCCCTGCCAGGACCTGGGGGACACGAGGGGGTGTCGGGGGGGTGGTGCGAGTGCAACCGTTGGAGCCACCGAGTTTCACTCTCGCCAGTCGAGTTCCCCCTTGGGCAGCGGAGATGCAGAACCGAAACCTCCAGCTGTATGGACGCGGGGGCGGCCGGAGGCGCGGGAGGGCTGGGGGCTGGCACGGCTGTCGGAGCTAAGCCACGCACCGTCACACCAGCGACCAAGGGGTGCCAGGGGGACCAGGGGAAGCACAAGGCAGAGGCAGACAGGGGTTTCCTCTGGCTCACAGTGCCCATCTTGCTTCTCTACTCTCTGCACAGCTGGGCCACTCATCTCCGTGCACCCGGCACATCTGATGGGAGCAGAAATACCCCTGGGCATGCAGGTACCCACACCTGGGCAGGCTCCAGCTGGCATGTTCCCGCTCCGTGAGCCTCCAGGGGCTGACACTGCTGCAGGACATCGCTGTGCATTGGGCAAGTGCTGGTCAGGAGGACCACGACTGCCCTCACAGAGTGGTCCCACTGCCAGCAGCATCACCTGCACCTCCCAGAGCAGGGAAGCTGAGGCACACAGAGAGGGGAAGCGAACAGCACAGCTGGACACACAAGCATCCCCCAAACCCAAACCCTGATTTCTTCCCCCTGAACAAGCCCCTCATCTCCCTCCTTGTGCCAATCTGCTCACTCACCAGCACAAGGAAGACCCCAAAACCAAACTCAAAACCCCTGAGGACATCACAGGGGGCCCCCATGAGAGCACAAATGTGGGTGCCCTCTATCCCAAGCACCCAGCAATTGCCCTTGCCCCGGTGACAGTGACAATACCTCAGGCCACATTGCCACCTGCTGGTACCAGCCCTGGGGCCCAAGGGCACCAGCACCTTCTCAGAAGGAGAGAGCAGTGGCTCTGTGCTGGGCTTCATGTCCAGGCAGGGGTTCGGATACAACCAGCCACTGCCTTGTCCAATTGGACCTGCCTTTGCTCACTTTCCTGAACTAATTTTATCCAACTTCATGGCAGCCCGGGACAGTGCATGTGAAACCCAAACCCATCTTGGAGCTGCCAAGAGGAGCTGCGGGTGCCTCCACCCTGCTCACCCCCACCATACTCTCCGGGGCACCACGTCAAAGGCCCAGGTGCTGCTCCAGAGATGCAGGAGACCACAGCAGCAGCAATAGCCACTTCACATCTGCAGTTCCAGCTCCTGCTGGCATTTCCAAGGCAGAGGTGAAGCAGAGATGGTACCATCATCAGTTTCACCCCCCAGACTCCCCACAAGCCCTCCTGACATCCCAACAACCCCTTCAGTCTAGTGCTGCCTCTCCCCAGAGACCACAAATCCAGTTCTCACTCATCTCTCGGGCCACGCTCTCCCTTCTGTCACATGGGGGACGAGATCCTCTGCCACTGATCTGCAGCCACTTCCCATCCATGCAAACCCCACACAAGGCACAGGGGAGCGCAAATCCCACCTGCACAAATGCCAGTGTACACCAGCAATTCATCCCTGACATTCCGTGGCCGCTGACCAACACAATCACCCACGGGTGACACAATGAGAGCCAGAGGAAAATCAACACAGAGTTTGGTTCTTCAACACACACGTCAGGAGCCGCCAGTGTCCCCAGAGGGTGGCAGGTCTGGGGGGTCCGGGCAGGGGCAGTGGGCACAAGGACCAGGTGAGTGATGTTGGAAGGGACCCCATCCACAATCTTATCCCAGTACACCTGGACATGCACTGGCACCAGCCTGGCCACCACCGTGGCCTCGCAGCAGGCAAGGCTCACACGTTTGCAGCATTGATGTGGATCCATGTGAAGGGCTCATGGAAGGCATCAGGAGTTGCCGTGTGTGTCCCCAACATGGGCAAAGCGCACAGGGTCCTGGCAAGAGGGTGCCAACTCCCCTCACGTCCTGCTTTGGGAAAGAGCCTGCCTTGGGCAGGTCCGCAAGGACCTCGTGGGAGTTCCCCCAGGCAGATACAGCACTTGTCCCCTCCCCAGAGCCTGGGAACCCAGCTGGCCTGGGTGTCCCCGCAGGCGTCGAGGCCAGCTCAGCCCCAGCCCCAGCTCCGACTCTGCCAGACAGGTCCAAACTCCAGGGCCACCGGGTGAGGCGTGGCAGGACAGCGCGTGCCAGAGTCGGGCGGGAGGGAGCATGGGAGACCATCGTCATCATTAAGAGCAAAGCCCAGGCCCCTGGTGGCCTGGCTGTGCCGTCACCTGAGTCAGCAGCCACCGTCCCTGGGGACCTTCTTCATCGCCGCAGCCTCCCCGGGCAGCTCGGGCTGCCACCAGTCACTTGGCCTGGCCTCTCCCCATGGAAACCAAACAAACACCACCACCCACATCCAAAACCTCCAGCCCATCCATCTCCCCGCTCTGACAGATGGTAGCAGGCCCTAAGACACCTCTCAGCTGCAATTGGGTGACATGCTGGGGTGGCAGAGGGCTTTCCCGCGTGGGCTGCCAGATGATCCCCCAAAACACCTTCCAACACCATTGCAAAGGCAGAGGGAGGAGGTGAGCACTCACGAGGAAGGGGGACCAGGCAAACCTCCACCTGCCTCTTGCTGCTGTCCCCCACAGCAGGGAATGGGGACAGATCCTGGCCCAGCCTTGTGGCCCTTTCTGGAAGCTGAGAGCTTTTTATAAACCTGTTTATAAGGACAACTTGAAAACAAGGAAGTAAAGGGAGCTCCTTGTGGGGAGGAGAGGTGGCTCTGTGGTCAAACGCTGGCACCTGGCAGACTCACACTAAATTCTGGGTTGTGCTATGGCCTCTCTGGTGTGCCCTGAGTGGAGCCAGCCCTGGCCAGGGCTGGTCCTGCCAAACCTCCAGCATCCTTCAACAACCCCTCCTGGCCTCCCTCCAGCACCCAGCCCACCAGTGCCAGCCATAGACAGCAGCACCCCTGCTAGGGGCTGGAAAACTGCCTGGCACAGATGTGATCTGAGCCGGAGCCAGAGCTGCCTGGCCCTGGGAAGCAAGAAGGGGCTTCACCCCACAGCCAGCGTGCAAACCCTGACCCCTCACACAAACTCTGTGAGTCCAGAAGCCGAGCACGGCTCTTCACTGGCTGCAAAGGCAGGGCTGCATCCAGAAAACTGGGAGTCACATCCTGATGGACTGAGGCTTTGCTATCTCTGAAAGCCCAGCAGGGGAAAACCTCAAGACAGTGACTAAAATCATCCTTGGAGTTACCCAAATCTCCCAGTTCAAGCCCCAACCCCCTTTGCAACCTTGGCAAATCTCTGTGGGGAGGGCGCCTACTCCTCAAACTTCAGATCCACATTTCAAAAAAAAAAATACCCAAAACCCAACAACAACAAAAAAAGATTAAAATATTTCTCCCCGGTGAGGTGCAGAGAAACACTCGCACATTCGGTGCCATCGTCAGCAACTCCTACACCACCCCCCACGTACGCCACTGCGAGGGGGGAGCAGAACGGGGTTTATAGGCACCTACAGAGAAAAAAGAAGATTTATGTGTAATTTGGTTAATCAGTCAACCAAACAGCATGAATCCACAGGAAACTGTCCTGCAGTCCCCAGACTACTCAGTCCCCCATAGGGCAACAAAACCTCCACGGCCGGTACAAGCATCACCTTCCTCTAATAGATCCACACCAGTGACCCTTGAAAAAATCCCAAATCCCAAATGCAACCCCTAGTTTGAACACATCAGCATCAAAAAATGAAAAAAAAAAAAAAGGGTTTATCAAGTCTTGCAATCACCAGAAAAACTCCTGGAGCTGCCAAAGGGGACCTGGCAGTGGCCCCATACACCTTGGTACCCTCGGTGCTTCTTCCCCCCTCAAAACCCCTTGGTCGCTAAAGCGAAAATCAGAGCACTCGGATGTAGAAGGGAAGGAAGGGAAGGGAAGCAGCTCGTTGGCCCAGAAGCCAATTACAACGAACGGAAAGTGTTTTGCTTTTTAATCTCATGATTTTTTTAACTAATCTCTCCTTTGGAAAGGGACAATCGGCTCGGCAGCAGGATGCTGCCCGGGGGATGCAGCACGTGTGGAGTCCCGGCTGGAACGGAAACTCGAGCCCTTGCTCTCCATTCCTGTCCTTTTTGGGTGGATTTATCCTGGCTTTGTCTCAGAATGACTGTACGGGGCAGAGAAACAATAGCAGAGCTTTGGGAAACTTCTGAACAGGGGACTGTGCTGTGTTTCTGTCTCTCTTTTCTGAAGAGGGGAGTTTTCTCTTTTCAAAATACTCTTTTCACTTTGAGTTTTTCACCAGGTTGCGCAGGAGGGCTTGGAGGCAAGAAAGCCCTGCCCAGCCCCTGCAGACCCTTCTGCTTCTATGGGCTTTGCCCCGCCTTGGGAGAAAAGTCAAGTCCTATTCCTCACCTGCCCAGAGACTGTGGAACCACAGAATTACAGAATCATTTCAGTTGGAAAAGACCTTTAAGGTCATCAAGATGATGCTTTTCCTGCTGCAAAGGAAGTTCAGTTCCTGGGAAATTCATAAAAATGGGACATTTTAGAAGTGAAAAGGACCACAAACACAAAAATGTGTTTGTTTCCTTCTCCAGCCCTGGGCAAGACCTCGGGAGGATCCAGCGGAAGGGGAAAATCCAGGAATCCAGGAGAAGACAGAACTCCCCTCAACCACCAGTGGGACAGCTCCCACTGGAGCTGGGAACCGTTTGCAACCTCTTCACCAATCCAGACAGACTCAACCATTCTCCCAAGCACGTGGAGAGCAAGAGCAGGGAGGAGGCCATTGGATGCCATCCCCAGAGCCCATAAATTACAGCAGGGAACAGAGTTGCATTTGCCCTATTTCTTATCTGCTTGGAAATTGCGCCGCTTTCCCAGCTGCAAAGGCAGCTCTGTTCCCAAGAATTTCAGCAAAGCCATGACCTCTTTCCAGGATCGTACAGTATATGGTGGCGGTGAGCCAGGGCTAATTATAGGCACAGGAAAAGGGGAGAGAGGCATTTGGAAAAGCTCTACCTTCCCAGCGGCGGGGAGCGGGGCGGCACGGCCACGGCCAAGCCCATGGCGGGAGCACCCCAAAGGGCAGTGAAACCCAGGGAAGGAGAGAGAAGCACAGGGGTCCAGTGCTCCTGGACTTCACTATCCTCGCTTGCTGCAAGGATAAAAGCCAACACAACTGCAATGTGCTCTGGTGTAGAGGGGAAGCCCCTCGGGGGGAACGGGACCACCACTGCCCCGGCACAGGTTGAGCGCTGGCACAGCACTGCCCCGGCCGCAGGAATAAACACGGCAAGAACCAGAGTCCCCCAGTCCTACACTGGGAATCTGAGCAGTTTGGGTTCCCTGTGGACACCCCCTCTCTCACAGCTGAGCGATGCCACAAGCCCCCCACCGCGCTCTTGTGCCCCAAGCACCGCCCAAATGCACGGCCTGCAGAGATGCTCCCCAACCTGGAGGCACATAAATGTGCATTAATTTAAACGCCAGCCAAGGCTCTCGGGCAAAGCCACGCGCAGGCTTAGAGCTGAGTTCATTGTCACTTGCTGGGCAATGTCACAGGAGCCGCCTCCCTCCCCCGACCCGCTGCAGAAGTGGACAAGGACACGGTGACACACGTGCCCACGAGACCTTCCGGCAGGGAGGAGGCTGGGCAGGAAAGCACAAAACAGGCAGCAACTCTTTTAGCCACCAGGCTCCTCTTCAGAGTCACGTTTCTGCACAAAACAAAACCCGGGGAAGGTAAAAATCCCACCTAATGTTTTTTTGAGGGAAGAAAAAGAACAGCCAGGAACCCTCTCGCTTGCCGCAATGGTTTTCATTTTCCACCAAATTAAATCGAGTCTCGACTCTGGCTGCCGGCGGATCCCCTCCCTGCCTGCTCGCTGCCGTGTGTGCCTGCGCATGTGGGAATGTGTGGGTGTGTGGGTTTTGTTTTGCTTTCTGCACCGGCTCTGCAGACCATCTCCTGCTCTCACCGATCGCAGCCTGCAAGGCTCAGCCCTGCTCCATTATCTGCCGGGATGGACTTCCCACTTGTCTGGCCGTAGACTCATGCAGGGCCGTTCTCCTCCCACAAGAACTTCCAGAAACATGGCCTGCAGATACTCCCAGACCCCTGGGTGCTGCAGAGCTGTTGCCATTGTCAGTCACTCCAAGAAGGTCCCTGTGCAGAGGGGAGGGTGCCAAGGTTGGGTGCTGTGGAGTGGGGCATGGCTGTGCCAGGATGTGCCAGGCTGTGCCAGCGGACCTGGCAGCACAGAGCCAGACACCAGCACAGCCTCCCAGCACCACTCACTAAGGGAAGGAATCTGTCTGCACATGCTGGGTCCAACCGATGCCCTTTTGTAAGGCTCCTGTGACAGTGGGAAGGGGGTTCAGTGCACACTGAGCTCGCCCTGCTCCTGGCAAGTCCCTCGGGATCACCTCTCACCAGTTCCCAACCCCAGCTAAAACCTCGCCCTTGGCACCGGGCCCTGGCGCTGCGGGTGCTCCCAGAAACGCTCCAAAGGCCGACCGAGCCGTGGTACAAACCAAACCCAGCACTGTCTACACGACACGCCCCTCCCCAGCTCCAACATCCCAGACAGGGACGTCCAGGGATGGAGGGAAAGATAAACAGAAACGACGTCCCCGCAGTTCACACCGAAGACCCCGGGAGTGCCAGCACCCAGCGCCCACCCAGCACCCACCCCACTGCAGCAGCAGGACGGAGCAGACGCCCGTCCCCGCAGAGCTGAGCCCACCTCGCCGGCGGTGCCGGCACATCCCGGTGGAGCACGTGGCCCCAGCAGGGCTGACACAACTCCTTCCACCCGGCTCCGCGGGCACCGCCGTGCACGGCTCAGCCCTAACGGGATAACAAGCTCACAATGAGATCCTAATGAAGGATTAGCGAAATACAGTTTAAACAGATTAAGGCTGGGTGCAGCACTGAAACTTTTTTATTTATTTAATTTTTTTCCTGAGGGTCCGGCAGAGGTGAGACCCAGATTACAGCCAACATGGATGGAGCTGGCATTCGCCACCAGCTCTGGTGACTCGGGATGGTTTTTGCATCCCATTCGTGCAAAGAGGGGCCAGGGCTGCAAAAAGGATAGAGGAACGCACAAAAAATGGCTCGTGGTGCCTGCAAGCCCTGCCCGAGGCGCTTCACAGCCAGCCAGAGGCTTCCTTCATCTCTCCCCTCCCACACCAGTCCCTTCCCATCTGCATCCCAGCTGCGCCCGATGCTCTCAGTCCCGTTCATAATGACTGTTGATGTTATCCGCCCGAGCCGGAGCCTTCCAAGGAGCCCCAGGGAAGCAGGTACTCAACTCTCATTCAGGGAAAGTTATTAATAGTAATTTCTTGGCTCTACACAAACAGAGCAAGAAGTCAGCCCTGGCCTGGGAGAGCTCAGCGTGACTGCCAGCCCCACGCGCTCCGAAAGGTCAGGAGTCTGGTTCACCCCCAAATCAAACGAGGATGTTTAAAATAGAAAGCAACACATCTGGGGTTGCTTTTTGGGTTGTTTTAGCCACTCATACTTTTTTCTGCAATCACTGACACCACAAATTTTCTCCTCCCAAGAAAGGGCAATGTGACTGTCACCCCATCATGGGAATCCAGGAGTGGGAATTTGCTAAATGAGCCTCAAAAGTGGTAACGCCTGGGGGGAAATGGACAAGCGAGGCTGGTGCTGGAGGACGGGCTCATCCCATGGCCAGTGGGGCGACTGCTCAAACCCACCCCTCATTTCAGCCAAGTCCTCAAAAGCCATGCGACAAGAGGGAGGTGGGGAGCTGAGAAACATCCCTGTTGAGAGACTACAAAACAAATCAAATGAAGATGTTTGGAGCAGATCCAGATGTTTATTAGTGACGCACATGGAGGTATAAATAATTATCCGGTAGGAATTTTGTTCACAGGCAGCTCTCCCTTATCTAATCAGATCTCAGTGCGACATGGCCCCAGCCTCCCCCCGCTTAAAAAGTCTTGAGAAAACCAGATGCAAAATAAAAAAACCTCACTAGGGGCACCAATTTAATCCCATTAATCACTGGATACTGTGAGCAGAGCTGCCAGCACTTAGATCTCATCCAGGCGCAGCTCAGGGGAGGATTTTTTCCTCCAGCAGGAGCACTGGTAGGGGGTCAGATCCTGCACGAAGGTGTAGAGCAGCGCCAGGAGCTGAACCCTCGCACCCTGTCCGGTGCCCAGCACCAAGCACAGGTAAAGTGGCAACTGTGGAGACAGAAGCCACCGTGGCATCAGCTGGGCCCCTCCACACCAGTGCGAGGAGCTCGCCAGGCTCTCGCCTGTAAGAAACCAACTGCTTAAAATACACTGGCCAACAAATCCCTCCCTTGTCCGGCTGTGCGGTACCGACCGGCCGCTCCAGCGCCCAGACACTGCAATTACCTAAAAATAAATGGACCACAAACCTCGAGAGGCCGAATGGCTGAGGGGGATGAGGACAGCAGGGATGAGGACAGCAGTGCCCTGGCAGCACCGAGCCTGGCAAGCCAGAGGGACCGGCAGCCATGAGTGGCTGTTGTGGCACCACCATGAAGCCCAAGTCGAAGGGTTCACATGCAACCAAAAAACCAGAAAAAAGGCTTTAACAGCTAAAAAACCCACCCGAGCTGATTTTTCCCAGCCCTCAGCATCACCTAGCCCATGGGAGGTGCTGGCCCGCTGAGACACACCACCGCCCCCGGCATCAGCAGCCCCTCACCCTGCCAACTCCCCACCAGCACCTCTGATAGTTTTCCAAAAATTTAACCAACCCAACCCACCATAGGCAAGGCTGCAGAGGGTTTTGCAGAGGCCAGGGAGGAGCAGTGTTGGAAACTTACTGTAGGAAATTGGCCGCTCAGCTCCAGCTCCTTGTCCCTACTGGTGGGAAAGTCTATAAATCTCTAATAAAGAAAAAAAAATCCCCTCCCATTTTATTCCTTCTCTCTCCCCCCTTCCAAAGGATTGCGAAACTGAGAGGGCAGCCGGGGCTTGGATCTGCAGCATTTCTGAGTTCCTACGGAGTCTGGGCTCCCTGCCACCAGCAACAGCGGCTCTGGGGGTGTGGAAAAAGGGAGGAAAAAAATAAAAAGAAGAGGAGAAAAAAAAATTTTTTTAAACCCTCTGTTTATTTTGGGGGATGAGAGAGAAAACTTGCACTGCACAAAGCGGGGTGAAAGGGAAGTGAGTCTCTGCGACTCCTGCAGGCACCATGCACTCGGGAATCAAAAAGACTTTTGGTTAAAATGCCTGGATTTTGAGTGGGAATACTGAGTTTGCAGAGGATGCTCTTTCCCAGGGTGTGCATGGGCAATCTTGTACAGAGGGAGGGCAGCACCTCCCGGGGCAGCTGGACCCCCTCGGGGCACCCATGGGTGCCCAGTGGCAGCTCTGCCCTGCCCTGACGCGGCCCCGGGCGCTGTAAGGGGAATTACTGAAGACAGGCTGGAAGAAAAGCCTGCTCCAGCCATGACCCAGATTCCCCTCCAGCCTGATCCCTCACTGAAGTCATAATCCTTGGAGGGCTTCTGGTCCTTTTTTTTTTTTAAATACATCCCTGAGCGTTGCCATGGTGACGAGGGGGATGCTATAATTTCAGCATTATAGACTTCAGCGCGAGAACAGGAGGGAGAAGGTGGTGGAAATATGGATGAGCTGCACTGGTAATGCATTTAGGGAAAAAAAAAGAATTAAAAAAAGGAAAGAAAGAACCAAGGCAGCACCTTGGCTTGGGCAGCAGAGGCTGGAGGAGCAGGGAAATGTCACAGCTGGAGGGATGCAGGGCATCATGGAATCATGGAATGGTTTGGGTTCGAAGGAACCATAAAGACCATCTCATTCCACCCCCTGACAGGGACACCTTCCACTAAACCAGGTTGCTCCAAATCCCTTCCAATGTGGCCTTGAACACTTCTAGGGATGAGGCAACCTGGGCAGCCTGTGTCAGGGCCTCAACATCCTCACAGGAAGGAAATTCTGCCCAATATCCCATCTAATCCTGCCCTCTGGCAGGGTGAAGCCTTTCCCCCTTGTCCTGTCCCTCCAGGCCCTTATCCAAAGTCTTTATCCAGATCTCTTGGAGCCCCTTAGGCACTGTCAAGAGTTTTAAGGTCTACCTGGAGCCTTCACTTCCCTGGAATGGAGATCTGCTCCTGTCCCTGGGCCAGAGTACCCACTTTGGGGCATTATTTGGGCAGCAGCTTGTCTGGGCTACAGGCCCTGCCGGACTTTGGGGGATGCAAGGTGCCACCCTGCCAGGACACAGCGACAAGTTCCAATCTCCTGGCAGACCTTGTGGAACCCAAGGCAGCCCCGAGCAGGAACAGACTATTTTGGGGTGGCCTTAGCCCAGCCCATGTCACAGCTCAGCACTTGGCCAGTACCAAAACCAATCTACTTTGCAACGAAGCAGTTCCAAAAGAGCTGCCCTCCCCTTTTTACTTCTATTTCCCACCACCTTTCCTTTCCAACCTGCTCTGCCCACAGCAGGTCCTGGTGGTATCCCATTGCCAACAGGGTGTGGGAGACCCTGAGTTCCTGTCCAGCTCCCAACTGGAATAAAACCCACCACTGCCCTGTGTTTCTGCAGGGGCATGAGACACCTCTGTGTGCTCTTAGCATCACACTTCCATGGTTCAGCCTCAGAGAGCCCCTGGACTGGTGTCAATGAGTTTCCAGGCTGGTACGTGACCTGTGACCCCACAGGAGGGATGAATCAGGAAACCGAGGGCTTCAGCCCCACCAAACCCTAGGGGCCTCAAGCTCTCCTGTGCTACAGAAATAGCAAAACCACATGAACAGAAGCTAAACCAGTTTGAGCCACATTTCCAACCCCTTGTGCCCCTTCCCGCCTCATTGCCGGGCACTGAACCGGCACCCGCCGTGACGAAAAATTTCCGCAAGACACACAAATAAAAATAAGATCGTACACAAACACCTCTGCCCAAACCCAGACCAACGGCCCATGACCCCCATCACGAGAGAGACAGGCTGCCAGGGGCTCATCGGGTCCCAGAGGAAGCCAGAGAGCCCCGGGGGACGCCAGCTCCACACCACGCGCGAGTGGGGAGGTGAGAAAAAGGTTCTGGTCCGGAGCGTGGCACCCAGCACAGCATCCTCTGGCCGTGCAGCCTGCACCCCCTGACCTCTCTGAGGGGCACGAGAAAGACCCTGACCACAAAACCTGGGTGGCCAACGTCAGGGGCACTGTGACATCACCGTCGGTCCTGCGCTGGAGCCCCCCTGACTGGGCACAGCTCAGTGGGGATCCTCGGAGGGTGGCGTGATGCTGGGACAAAAGGGTCTTCTGAGCTCTAAATGTCTAAATAAAACCACAGTACATCACTACAAAAGTGGGAAATCCAGGCATGGGGTGGCAGCGGGTGCCAAGGGCCCCCACTAGGACTCGCAACACTCCTCGCTGCAAAAAATCTTGTATAACCCCAGGGGAATAAATATTGACAGAGTTTTGTTTCCATGCCCAAAGGGGAGCCAAACCCCCAAATCACCAACCTTCAGCATCCGACCGGTCAGGCCTTGGGCCATCAGGGCGTTTTCAGCAGTGCCCCAAGCTCCAGATTTAGTGTCAAAGGTATTTATCTCTGAGAAGCTAAAACCAAAGCTGCATTTGCATAACAAAAAGACCCCGATGCTCGGTGCAAGTGCGGCTGGCGGGGAGAGGGCATGCAAAGCAGCCTCCCTCGCCAAGCAGAGGCGCTGAAGGTCACCCAGGCAGATGCTAAGCTTGCCGTGACTGGTCTTCTCTGCTGGAAAGGACAAGGCAAGAACATATTCCCATAAGGAAAGCATCTTCCCAACCTTCCCACTTCCACCTCACCCAGTTGGAGAAGCCTTCTCCGGCGCAAAGGCAGGTGTGAAATCCTGCTCGCTAAAGCACACGCTCACGTCTGGGCCTATAGCTACAAGACCTGAGGGCAACTAACAGGTTTTTTCCAAGCTCTCAATTTGTGATGAGAGCTGGGCTCACCGTTTCCTCTCCTGGGTGCCAGAGGCTGGAACGAGGACAGGCGGCTCCATCCCCTCAGGAGCAGTGCTTGCAGGGAAGTGGGGCAGTGAGGAACCCAACCCTTGGCCTTTCCCAGCAGCCCCCAAACGCAGCTCCCAGGACCCCTGGGGCCCCCAGGACTAACCAGGAACTCACCCCACCGGGACACCCACTCCTCCCGTGGGAGCAGGCGGAAGGCACAGCAGCTCCGTGCTCAGCTGTCTGACACACCAGGTCAGCACCCACTGCCCGCCATGCCCACGGCTCAACCTGGCACCTGTGACACTGTTTTGGGACAAAGTCCCTTCAGGAACTGGCACCACCCAACTCCCTGTCTCTTCCTTATCTCGCACCGGTGCACATCGACCGAGCCCCCTCTTGCCCTGCCATCCTCACAGCTCGCTCAAACCTCAACTGCACCAAAAACCCAGGGGGTCACACCAAACCCAATAAATCACCGCTGTGCCCCAGGCCACCCCAAGAGCCAGATGTTCACCTCTCCCCCCGCAAGAAACCGCCAGCTCTGGGGAGAGGATTGATGGAGGAGCAAGAAGCAGCCACCAGCTGCCGCGGGAAGAGCCTTGGCTGCCTTCGCCACCAGCATCTTGCTCCAACCATTTGTTCTGCTTCTATTTTCGAAAGCGCTGGGGCTCGGCGCTCCGCGGATCCCAGCCTCCCTCCCAGCCTCTCCACCGCCGAGCGAGGCGACAGATTTCTGCAAAGAGGCTCCCCGGCTCCGCTCCCCATCTTGGCAGCGGCATCCACGCGGGGCCGGGGATATTTTTGAACGAGCGAGCCGAGAGGTGCGAGTTCTCCCGGCGGCTCGTTGCCGGCGCGTGGGAAGGATGGCCGTGCCAAGTCAGGGAAGGTTGAGGATGGATCCGTGATTGATCCCTGTGCTTAAAACCCGGGAGATGGGGCACCGAGTCCTCCTAAGTCACGCAAAGTGAGATGACCAGTGTCACACGGAGCCCTCTGGGAAAGCATTACTCAAGAGATGAGGCTGGAGATAAGGCCTGATGAGACTGCAGCCCAACCCACAGCCCTGAGTCCTTTCCGGGAGCCCCCACACTGGTCCATGCTCTTGCAGGAGAGCCTGGCATGCACATACAGTCCATGTGATCCCAAGTGCTGCTCCTCACCGGAATGCCAGATAGAAAACTGTACCAAGTCCACATACAAGCAAGCACTGCTTTCACCCAAACCTTCCATCCTGTTCCAGTTATTGAAATAAACTTGCTGCTATCGCAGGGTTTACCTAGGGGCAGAAACATGTCTCCAGGGAACATGTGGTTTATCCCCTGGGATAAACCCAAGAGTTGGAACAAGATGATCTTTCAGGTCTTCCCTTCCAATGCAAACCATTCCAAGAGTCTGTGATAAACATGCCTGGAGGCACCTCCTCGCCTCTGCCACGACCTCTCCGGTGGTGCCAGTGCCGAAGGAGATGCTTGGTGACACGCAAACACTTTGCTTTCCCCCATGGTTTTTCCAGCAAGTTCTGAACCAGTCCGAGCACCATGTGCCAGGCTCCGTGTCCAACAGTGGAGCCAAAGCCAGAGCTCCCTGCAGTGGACTTTTAAAGGGCAAAAATTCCCACACAGTGCCTGGCAGGAAGAGGGTGCTGGTGGCAGAGCCAGTTTCCAGCAATGCCAGGATTTTAAGAAGCTGTGGGGTCTTCACCCACTCCAACCTGCCACCTGTCACTGAGCCAAGTAGCACCAGGGTCCCCACCCAGAGGAGGTGACACCACACCCCCAGGATGGACACCATTCCCAACTGCTGGCATTCAGACAAGACGGGCTGTTCCTCCCAAGGCTGGCAGCTCACTCACACGCCAGCAGGAAGCTTGCAGGTACCAGCTCCACGGGGACATTTATCACGGTATTTAGACAAGGCACGACAGCTCAGCTCTCACCTGTAGTGAACACAGGGCCCCTCTCTGAAAAACACCCGTGTCTTGGCCATTCCAAGCTTGCAGAAGGCTCTCCCCCATGGATGTCACCAGCGACCAAGAGCACCCACATCTGAGCCCTATCCCAGCCATTCCCTGCCCCAGCCTCTCCTCACACTGGTTTATCTCCTGCTCCCAGCACTGAGCACAGCAGCCGTGGGGTGGGACGGTCTCCATGACTCCCCCCATGAAATAAAAAAAGGCTGCTCGGTAAAAATAATTCATCCACATTCTTTATTTTCATTTTTTTCTTCCCTGCCAGTGGAAACTCCTGCTCCGGCACCATGTCTCAAGGTTACTGCTTGGGGTGGGGGAGGATTTCAGGTTTTACAACTGAAAAATTCCAGACAGAAACCCAGAAACATTGCCAGTTTTTTACTGAACAGAAGTTCTTCATCCAATTAATTTAATTTATTTAACTTACACTTTTTTTTACACTTGATGCAGCAGGTTTAAGAAAACTCCAGTTTTTTCAGCCCCCCCCAACACTGTCTGCTTTGATAGAAAATTCTCACTGATGCCATGAACATTTTCCATTCTCAATTTCTTTTTTAAGGAAAACCAAACCAAACAAATCTGACTCCACATATTTTCCCCACCTGCACGACATGGGATGTATTCCTGGGTATGGTGCCTAGCAATTTTTCCCTGAAGTCTTCCAATAATTGGAAAGGAAAAAATTTAAGAGTAAAATGAAAAATTTCATCTTCAAAATAAGAAAAAAAAAAAAGATGCTTTCCAAAAGGATGGAGGAAAGCCACTTTGTTCCAAAAGGCACTTCCATGTAAAAAGGAAGATGAAAACTTTCAACCAGGGCTATTTATAACCACTGCTTATATCCATCAATAACACCTTGCACCTGAAGCTCCACCACATCCTCCAGATCAGATACCCCTGTGCCGACAGCCCCAGCCCCCCAGGGGCCATGGGCTGCAGGATCCACCACACAGGAGATGCTGATAATCCCCCCTAAGGCAGGAGGAGGAGGAGGAGGACGAGGACGAGAAGGAGGAATCATACTAGGAATCCTGGGATGATCCCTTGGCAGCCCTAGCGTGGGCTCAGGTCAGGAACCTGGCCCCACAGGCAGGTGCTGCTTCCCAAATCTCATTACTACTTTTTGGGGCTGGAAAAAAAAATAAAAAAGAAATTCGGGAGCCACGGATTTGTCCTGCCTCCTTCTGAAAGAAAAAAGGCCAATGCAGCAGCAGTGCTGCAGTGGAAGGTGACCCTTCCCCACAGCCCCCAGGCCTCCACCCGTGCCCCAAACCCCCCAGCCGGGGCAGGCTCCAGGCACCTCCTCCTGGAATCGGTTTTGGGTTTGTGCCGGACGCTTGCTGGAAGCTGTTTGAAGCTCTGGAAAGAGAAACGATTCCTCCTCCTCCTCCTCCTCTTCCTCCCTGCCCAGAAATAGGTCATTTAATTACCCCCTTTCCAACCCCAAACACCACTGACTCAGGGCAGGAGGTGGGAGTGCTTCCACCCCACGCCAGCCCATGCCCGGCAGTAGCCCAAAGCCACCACGCACAGCTTTGACCTTGAGCCACCGTGCCAGCAGAGCCCAGGCGTTGGGGCATGGCCAGCACAGACGGCAGGGGCTCAGCTCCCCACCTCTGTATTCCAACTAGTGCTGGTCACCTAAAGCAAGGAGGGTCGGGCTGTGGCTGCTGCCAACCCCCTCCATGCGCAGCCACGGGCAGGGCCGTGCGCTGCCTCCGGGAAAACCACGGGCTAATTGCACGTTGGGAAATCCTACGTGTCCGGCTCAGCATGGAGTGAAACGCGCGGCCCGGTCCGGCTGCTTCACGACGGGACACCACCGTGGCTCCTGGGTAGTGGCCAGAGCCTGACACATCCCGGCACAGGCATCATCCCGCCCTTCCAGCCTGTCCTCACCGCGTGCACCAAGACACCCGCCCGGCACCGCTCCGGCTACTCGGGCTGTGCTTTTGGCAGCAAAAGAGCAGCGCCGCGTGCCCGCTCTGCTGGGGACTGGAGTGGCACGAAGGTGTTTGAAGTCCCACGGAGCACCACGACAGCGCCCGGCACTGGGAGCAGGCCCCACCAGCTGTTCCAGCATCCCAGCAGTCAGCCACAACCAGGACATCTCACTGCGACCAGGCCCTTCCAGGTGACACAGCCAGTGGCAGCAAGGACCTGCCACCATCGCATGTACCTCGGCTCATCACCCTCTTTTATATACGGGAAAGTGCTCACCTGTAGCTCAGGAGCGGCCAGGGAATCGGGGAGCAGCTGCTGAATCCCCCCAGGCTCGGCGTGACCCACACAAAAACAGGGCAGGTTTCCCCAAAAAAACTCTCCCTGTGCAGCTCAGAGACCCAACTCCCCCACCTTTTGAGTCTCCATTTAAAAGAAAGCAAATCTAGACCCCACCCCCCCAAAATAAATCACTCCAAATTGATTTCCCGTGTATTTAACAAACCTTTGCTCCACGTGGGCACTTTTTTAGGATTCTTTGAAGGATGCAGGCTCTTGTCTGTTTTGCAAGCAGTGGGGAGCTACAGCAGGGAGACACCAAGAGTGAGGGGAAGGGAAAAATTAAAGAAGAACCACAAGCAAAGCGAAGTGGAGTGCAAGATGCAAACCGACAGATCCGGGGAGGCAGAGCTGCTGGCAGGCAGACGGCAAGATCCATCTTGAAAGCAAAAGCAAACTGCTGCTCACACAGGCAGAGGGAAAAACCTAGAGGTCTTCAGCACTGCCTGAGCTCTGATCAAACAAAGTGATTAACAAATTTCAGCTTTTTACTGAAAGCTTCTCTAATTAGAGGAAAAAAGGAAAGGAAAAAACAAAACCAAACCCCTGAGAGTCGCACGGAGTGGTGGAGTCCCAGACACTGTCAGAGGAGGCGAGGGGGTGATGCACCCCACGGTCCTGCTGGCACAGGGAGGGCAAGCACAGCCGGGGGCACCCAGTGCCCACCCTGTGGCACCGGTACAGCCGCACATTTCCGTGCCTCCCCAGCCTTCCTCCTCCTCCTCCTCCTCCTCCTCTGACTCACTTGCTTTCTGCTCACCACGTCGGGCTCAGCGGCAGAGCCAAACCTTCCCGGGAGCAGGACTGTCATCTGCAATAGAGTCACCTCTGAACTCAGGACGGCTCAGCCTCCAGGAACTGCCAAAATAGTGATAAAAATAAGAAAGAGCCCCCGGCCTTAGGAGTTCACCCTCCGAACAGATGGGACAGTGGCGGGGTGAGGCAGGGGGATATTTTTAGCTCTGGCTGCAGATGGGGAAGTCCGGCACGGCATCGACACGGCAGCCCCACCACCGCCCGTGCAGCTCGCCGTGGCTTGGGCCAGTTCCGTGTGCGCTCCCGGGTATTAACGGGATTTAATGGGATGCTGCCTGCTCACTTCCCGAGCCTCAGGCACCACCTTCCAGGCCAGCTCACACCACCACGGCTCCTCATGGCACCTCACCAGCACTGTCGGGGGCTCCCAGTGGGGCAGCAGTGGTCCAGCAAAGCAGAATCACTGCCAGCAACCCATATCCCTCTCCCTCTCTCCCCTTTGTTCCCAAAATGGCCATGGCCCTGCAATCCATCATGGAGGAGAGATGCCACGCAGCACCCCACGGCAGGTCCCTCCCAGTACGCTCTGAGCGATGCCAACCTGACCCTGGGAAGCACTCTGGCTTGGAAAAAAGAGGGAAAAGCAATTTCTGCCCCTCATCACAGATGCATTTTTAGGCTCAAATGACTCGCCCAGAGTCCCAGTAACAGAGCCTGTAGGTGAGCCCTCCACACCTGGCTGAAGCCCTTCCGTTCCTTCAGGATGTGCCAGGCAGCATCTTCCCCCACCCTCATGTCCATCCTTCTTTCGTGAGCCAGGGCCTGCACCAGCAACAACACCTCCCTGCCAGGCAGCTGCCAGCACCAGCTCCCGGCACGCGCCAGCACCGCGGCAGCTGGGTCCCGCTCCCGTACTTTTCGTCCGACACTTTCGGCTTTGTTCTCCCTCGCACAAAGCCGCCGTGAGGCTGCCCTGGCAGCACAGAGGGACCTTGAAGTGCATGCGGTTTATGACCATATTTAGGCTCCTTTATGTTGCCAGAGTCGCAGTAAAGGGCTGCAGCATTAAATGAGACTCAGACCCCACTTGTTTCACTTGGCAGCCTGGGAAAAATCCACCCCGGGTGACTCCAGCACCGTCCATGCCTCCGCCCTGCCTGCTCAGGGACAGCATGAAATAGCAACAGCCCTTTCCAGCTCCGCAGTTGCACATCCCAAGTGGAGCCAGGAGCCCCAGAGAAGTGTTGGGGGTGGGGATTAAACACATTAACTACCACTCTCATTCCGAGACCAACACCAAAGCATGGGGAAGCAAAGGGACATGCCCAAGGTCACTCACTGACAAAGCCAGCACTTCCCAAGGTCCCCAGAGCCCCCCAGCAGGACTGAGCACACACAGGGACGTGACCACTTAGCATGAGGAGCCCCCATGCTGGTTTGTGCCATGGGAGACCTGGGACAGGACTGGAAGCCCTGAGCCACCTGACATGGGAGCTAATGTCCCTTCAACACGAGTACATTAAATCCCTGCCGTGGCGGAGGCACCGGCGAAACCCGAGCAGTGGCCCCCACCGCTGCGGGGACATCGGCCACCTGCTCTGAGCCGGCACAAGTGCAGATGCCTCAGCTTGGCAAAGCCACGACAACTGCCGAGGCTGAAGGGCAAGGTGGTGAGGGAGGAAAGGAGAAGCCATGAGGCCTGTCCGGAGGTCTGTGACCTTCAGGAGCCCACGGCTCACTGTCCCACTTTGAGCTTCAAAGGGACAGGGGCACCCTAGCACTCCCAGGCCAAGGCCACCAGCACCAAATCGGCTCAGGGAAGGAAAGAACAAACCCAGAATAAGCCTTACCTACACGCAAAATCTGCAGCCCCTTGCCTGATGAGCGTCCCTGTCGCACCAAGGCCGGCACAGCCCTGTCCTCATCAGCAGCAAGCTCTCAGGCTGGCTGTCCTGGGAAGGGGTTTGAGGACACCCACTTTGGTGAAGCAATGCCAGTCCAAAAATCCATGCACAGCCACGCACTGTGAGAGAAGGAGCTTTGGAGGGACAAGATCAGGCCTTCCCTGGGGTGGGAGCAGGCAGAGGCACTGAGCTGAAGTGTCAGGGGAATTTGCACCAGCACCGGTGTCTGTCCCTGCCCAGACTCCTGCCTGCAGCGGTGGGGGAGTCACCGGCCGAAACCACATGGCAGCTCCGACACCTGGGGAGGATCAGGGTGCAGGGACAACCCAGCTGGTGGCCCTGCAGAGCCGGGGTGCCACAGGGCTCCAGGGGTGCTGCATGTGTGCGGGCACACGCATGTGTCTCACTGACCGTGTGTTGCTCTTGTGCGTGATGGGGGGTGAAAGAAAAATAAATTAAAAAATAAAAGCCAACGACAAAGCCAAAGGCGGTTTGGGAGCTGCAGGGAAGGGATAAGCTGCGGGCAAACAGGCGTCACGGATGCCTAACAGCCGCAGATGCCGGACGCCCTGTCACCGCATCCCTGCCCCGGTATCGCCGGCCCCTTGCACCGTGGAGCCAAGGAAGCGCTCGACGCCCCGGGGGGGCCGTGGCGGCCGTGCCGCGGTTTGGCCCCCGCCACGGCACCCTGCTCCGGACGCTGTCAGATGGAGCTGCGGCGCTGAGCCCCCCCCGGACAAACAATCCCAGCTGTCGGCTCCGGAGCCGGCGCACGGCCAAGGCATGGACGCTCCGGGACTCGATTTACCACAGGCTCTCCCGAAATCTGCTCTTGCCAATCAAACCGCAGCCCCCACCGGCACCCGGAGCCTCGCCGGCGGGTCACCCCACAGTCCCCGTGCCATGGCCCCATGCCCTGCCAGGGAGGGCACCCCCAAGCCCCTGAAAGCCACTGGGCCCTGCTTCTCCCTAGGTCCTGCCAGGCCGCAGCGGGTCCCACCTGGGGGTGGCCGCGGTGTCACGGGTGGGCTCGTGGCCTGTCACCACGGGGGTCCCACGGGGACGTTGCCCACCGCCTCGGAGCGGGGTGAGCACCCCCAGTGCTGAGCCCACCCCATCGGCAGCACCCAGCGGGACCATCTCCGCGTGTCGTATCCGGCACCCGCGTCCCCTCGTGTCCCGCGTCCTCCCGTGTCCCGCGTCCCCCCGTGACCTGCATCCCCCCCGTGACCTGCATCCCCCCCGCGACCCGCATCCCCTCGTGTCCCGCGCCCCCCTCACCTGTCCCCGCAGCGCCCAGGCCGAGCCGCCACCTCTTCCCCTTCCTCCCGCTCCCTCCTTCACCTCTGCACCATTTTGGTGACGGTTTGTTTTGAAGCCGAGGGGGGAGGAGGCAGGAGGGGGGCGCGGGGGGAGGATGTGCCGCTGCCGCCGCCGCCGCTGCTCCCGCCCCCGCCCATCCCCGCGCCTCGGGGCGGCTCCGCGCGGCGCGGGGGTCGGGGGGCTCCCTGCGCTCCCCCCACCCCAAACACAGCCAGGAGGAGCGGGGCTCCGCGTCCCCCCTAGGACGTCCGGGGAAGGAGCGGGGGGGCATTCTCGGAAGCAGCGCCAGAATCGCGAAATGTTAAAAGAAATCAAAAATAATTTAAAATAATAATTAGAAGGGGAAAAAAAAAAAAAAAACACGATAGCGAAGAAGCGCGAGAGCGGGAGGGACCCACCTGAGCGGGGCGCGGACCGGCCGCTGCCGGGGCTGCGGCGGAGCCGGCGGGGAGCGACCATGGCCGGGCC